>JABFAK010000237.1:0-64318 GCA_013266265.1 Fusarium sp. NRRL 66182
TTATTATACTGTCTAGCAGACTCTGTTCGCAAGTGGTCTCATCAGAGCATCTAGAAAGGACCGTTTCTGTATAGAGAAGAAGACGAAGAAGACGAAAAAGACAAGACAATGGTACTGCCGCCAACTCTACAGCCATTGCCAAACTATCATGTCCAGCTCACCGGCGCCCTTGAGCCGGTCTCCAAGCCCGGATATCTCTTCCCGGGCGTCTTGAACATGGAGCAGGGCGGAGTGCCCGAGGTTGACTGGCGTGAGCATCCACTCCCAAGCTTTCCACCCTCGTCGCCTGATATTGGCGTTCCCTGTCTACTTCAGGGCCTCGGCCATGTCTCATGCGTCTTCTGATGATCTTTTGCGGATCAGACATTGGCATGGGCGTGGGGGTTCCATCTACGTTGATGGCTACCGTAGTCAGCCGTCCGATCCCCCGGGTCACGCCAGTCAACTCGTCAACTATATTATTCCCTTCGTCTGAGAGTTTTCATACCTTCTTCTTGCATTGCCAACCTTGTATTGTACCCCCCCCCCTTCCTATCGCGCTCTGGTCTACCGTCTTGATCGCCCATCTTGGCACCGTCTCATTCTCGAGTAGACCCGCCCATCACATCACATCTCTATCCATCAACATGACCTTGAAAGCCTCGACCAGCAATGCCTCGCGCGAGTATTCCCGTCCTCTCGTCGCAGGCCTCTACGTCCCCACCGTGGCCTTCTTCTCGTCTGATGACGCTGTCGACGTGGAGACTACGAGACGACACGCCGAGCGCCTGGCACAGGCAGGCATCTCTGGCCTAGTTACTCACGGATCCAATGGAGAGGCAGTTCATCTGGATCATGACGAGAGACAGTTGATCAACCGAACTACGCGCGATGCGCTGGACGCCTGTGGAAAGAACAGCCTGCCGCTGATTGTTGGCTGCGGTGCTCAATCCACACGAGAAACGATCCAGCTGTGTCGTGAAGCAGCCGAGTCCGGTGGTGACTACGCCCTCGTCCTACCGCCAGCGTACTACGGGGGTCTTCTCAACACCGACCTCATCATCCAGCACTTCAACGTGGTGGCCGACCGCAGCCCCATCCCCATCCTGATCTACAACTTCCCCGGCGCATGCAGCGGCCTGGATCTATCATCAGACACAATCATAACCCTCGCGGCGCATCCCAACATTGTGGGCGTGAAGCTAACCTGCGGCAATACGGGCAAGCTAGCTCGCGTCGCCGCCGCCACGGCCCCCAAGAAGGGCGAGGACAGCAGCCAATCTTTCAAGACATTCGGCGGCAGCGTCGACTTTACGTTGCAGACCCTTGTCGTCGGAGGCGAGGGAACTATTGGAGGAACAGGGAATGTCGCGCCCCGGGCGTGCGCCAGACTGTTTGAGCTGTGGGATCAGGGCAAGCTGAAGGAAGCGCAGGAGCTGCAGGCGGTTGTAGCGAGGGGTGACTGGGTGGCCATCCAGGGCGGGTTTGTTTCGGTCAAGGCAGCCTTGCAAGAATATTACGGCTATGGTGGACTGCCCAGACAACCGTGTGCGCTGCTGGAGGGCCAGGCGGCGACGAAGCAGCTGGATGGATTCTCAGAGCTTGTCCGGCTGGAGAAGAGCTTGGAGAGCTAGAAGGTTGATAGAATATCACTCTGTGCACTCATCGAATGGACCGAAATCGTGTGCGTCAGAAAAGGTCAGGTTACGTCTGGAAGATGAGTAGACTGTCCATGGAAAGTGAGCCGGCCTACCATGTACACTACACACACGTAGGCAAGGGATTGATTAGGTCTACGTCAAGCCTGGAAGCTATCAGGACTCGGATGTCCTCCGAAGAATTGTTAGCCTTGAAGCTATCGATTGCGGCTGTACAACTCACGTACGATACCTTGTGTTCCATGATGCATCTCAGACCGACCCCCACGTCCCAACGGTTTGTTTCCATCTCGCAGAGTCGACGCCAGTACGAGCTGAACTGTCTGACAATGGTTCGTCCCCCCACGCTCTTGTCCTTCAGAGCTGCTCCCCCCATGTTTATTGTCCGAGATGCACGTCAACCACCATCAGAGTCAAAGAACACGTAGTCTACATGCACTATGTACTATGTGCATACTTGGGTGCACAGTCAGCCTGACATGTAGTCTATTCCCCGCATCGAACCCCGCAGATGGGCTCTCATCTGCGGATCGAATCTCTATGGAAGCTGTGACTTGGCCGACATGGCCTAGTTCCCCTTTAGCGCTGAGTCCACGCACTCGCTGACCTGTTTGTTATGCTATCCATTGCCCGCTTTCGGGGCCTAATTCTGGGCGTAATGGCTAGTTATATTTCCGCGTTTGCGACAGACCGAACTGACTGTTGAGCCAACCAAGACTCACTCCCTGCATACACCAATTCTCTCGTCAACAGCAGCCATGGCCTCATTTTTGGATAACCTCTTTTCTCTAGAGGGCCGCAAGGCTGTCGTCACAGGCGGAACAAGAGGCATTGGCCAGACCATGGCCCTGTCCCTCGCCGAAGCTGGCGCTGATATCATCCTCATTCAGGTGGCACTCCTCACTCTCCAGCAATCTCTACCGTCTCATCACTGACTCACTGACCCTCCCACAGCGAGATGAATCGAACCTCGAGACAAAACGCCAGATCGAGACGCTTGGCAGACAAGCTTCCGTCTACACAGCAGACCTCGGCAACCAGCAACACGTCGAGGACTTGAGCAAGCGCATCTTGGCCGACGGTCACGATGTCAGCATCCTGGTCACCTGCGCCGGCATCCAGCGCCGACACCCTGCGCACCAATTCCCCATGAGCGACTGGGATGAGGTGCTTCAAGTCAACCTCCGCTCCGTGTGGACTCTGTGTCGCGACTTTGGTGCCTACATGCTGACGCGCACGCCTGACAGCACCAACGGCCATCGCGGGAGCATCATCAATGTTGCGTCGCTGGTCAGCTTCCAGGGCGGACTGACTGTTCCTGCGTATGCGGCTGCCAAGGGTGGAATTGCGCAGCTCACCAAGGCGCTGAGCAATGAGTGGGCTAGTCAGGGTGTCAATGTCAACGCCGTGGCTCCTGGGTATGTGGCGACGGACATGAACGAGGCGTTGATCAACAACCCGGAGAGAGCGGCGAGCATCTTGTCGAGGATCCCGGCTGGAAGATGGGGAAACCCGGATGATTTCAAGGGCGTTACTGTTTTCCTCGCTGGACGAGGGAGTTTGTATGTGTCTGGTGAACTAGTCACTGTCGATGGTGGATGGATGGGTCGATAGAGGGTTTGGAATAGCCAAGTTGTCAGTCACACATGACGAATCCCAGTTTAGACTATGCATCAACTCCCCAGCTCGATCAACGTAGAGGGAGAGAGACTCATGGGCAATTTCTCTAACCCACCAGTCTCCCTCTAGTCTTCTCCGCACCACCTGTAGCCACGTATTCTAGACCCCAGCCGCTTTGCACTCGCCTCCAATTCTACGGAGCCGAAGCAAAGACCACGAGGTGGCTGTTGCATGCTTGGCACTTGGTTCTTACCGTACGCGTGGGGGTCACTCGACGTTCTCCAGGTAGATTCTGGGCTGATAGGAATCTGCAACAAAACGCCGGCAAACGTCGGCAATAGAATCCTTGCTGTCAGTGTAGGGTAGCTAGGAATAAGATGCATCTCGTCTCACAATCGTAACTCTTGTCATATAGATTCCATCATGTCGAGGAGTCATAGAATTACTGCAAGAGTCACGAGAGGGTTATTCTCCATTGTATATCACATCATGCAAACACGCTACATACTTACAAGATAGGCAAAGAAACCAGGTTCGGGATACCCCTTGGTTGCATACATTCCTGGGGGATCGGAGTGATAGCGTAATGAATCAGATAGAAAAGTTGTCAGCAAGCAGAAAAAGGAGCCTTGAGAAATAGATAAATTATATCTCATCCCGGAAATACGCTGACTTTACTGCTGAATTCCGTGTGCCTCTGATTCCAATTTTAGTAGACACCACAGCAAACTAGTGAATGACAGAAGAACAAACTAGAGGTATAGCAGCAGACAAGCTTAATGGTAATGAATCTGGGGACTGGCTCTTTAGATGTCAGTTCCAAAGGATTCTTTAAGAGCAAGAAACAAACCCAGGTTAAAGGCAAGCTCGCCAATATCCATCGTCAGAGGAAGACGAGGTCTGATTCAATGGAATGAAACTTGTGTCAACATGGATTGAATCTTTTCTGTTATTATCCGAGCGTGACCTCACTCTACAATACACAGAATAACGTGGCTCAACGCCGCCAAAGCCCAGACAGACTAGCTGATGATCTTCCCAACTGCTACATACCCCAAAGCCCAACCTTGGGCCGGCTTATCCCCAGCGTACCAAGAGATTCACCGTGTGGGGTTGTAGAACCTGTTTTCTCGCGTGGGGGTCCATCGCCTAGACCACGTTGTATCGGAATGTTGGCCGAGCTTCTATCCGCGGGGAACAAGCCCATATGTGAATCCGTTAAAAGTCGGGGTAGAGGAAGTCTTTCTCCTCAATCACGAATATCGCTCGTCTCTTCTCCCCCCTCCTCTCAACCACGCATCACATACAACCACGCTCAAAAACACATCCGCAACCATGGCCAAGATTGCATCGGTACGATACTACCGAGTCAAGCCTCGGTGGCTGATGGTCAAGGTCGTCGATGAGAATGGCGAGCATGGATGGGGTGAGGCCACCCTCGAGGGTCACGATCTTGCCGTCGAAGGCTGTCTCGATGAGATGATCCCTCGAATTGTTGGCCAAGAAGCCAAGTAAGTCACTCGTTATTCCTCAGCGAATAGCTGCTGACGCCGGACGCAGCGATATTGAAAACATCTGGCAAATGTTCTGGCGGCATGGGTTTTACCGTGGTGGCCCTGTCTTCATGTCTGCCATTTCGGGAATCGACATCGCACTATGGGATCTCAAGGGCCGTAACCTCAAGGTTCCCATCTATGAGCTCCTCGGTGGCAAGGTCCGCAACAAGGTCCAGGTGTACTGCTGGATTGGAGGAGATCGTCCCGCAGACGTCGAGGCGGCGGCGTAAGTCGAGCAGAGCAACACGTATGCCCCAAGCTCCATCGCTAACAGCTCCCAGCAAGAAGCGTCTGGAGCAAGGTCTGACATGCGTCAAGATGAACGCCACCGAAGACCTCGGCTGGATCGACTCACCTGCCGTCCTCGACAGCACCATCGAGCGTCTCAAGCAAGTCAAGGCCCTCGGTCTTGACGCCGGCCTTGACTTCCACGGACGTCTTCACAAGGGCATGGCCAAGCAGCTCGCCCGAGCGCTAGAGCCTCACAGGCCCTTGTTCATCGAGGAGCCCATTCTAGTTGAGCACCCTGAGGCGATCAAGAAGCTCTCAGAGCAGACCGTCATCCCTATTGCCTTTGGCGAGCGGTTGTACACGCGCTGGGATATCAAGCGCTTCTTGGAGGATTCAAGTGTGGACATTCTTCAGCCTGATATTGCCCACGCCGGTGGCATCTCCGAGACCAAGCGCATTGCCACCATGGCCGAAGCATACGACGTCGCCATCGCGCCCCATTGCCCTCTTGGCCCCGTGGCTTTTGCTGCGAGCGTGCAAGTCGCGCTGTCGTCACCCAACTTTGCCATTCTGGAGATGAGCTTGGGAATGCACTACAACACCGAGGCCGGAGACATTGATCTTTTGACGTACCTCAAGAACCCAAGCGTTTTTGATCTCGAGGGTGGTCATGTCAAGGCACCGACTGGCTATGGCCTGGGTATTGACATTGATGAGGAGATGGTGATCAAGATTTCCAAGGAGACGGAGCCATGGCAATGCAAGACTTTCCATGGTCCTGACGGTAGCATCCGTGAGTGGTAATGAGTTGAATGAATGGGTTTATGTGTACATGTTAAAGTAGAGAATGGAATCACAAAACGAGTACGACTACAGAATGGCATGTTTTGTCGTAGTCTATATTTTAACGTAATTCTTTTTTCCCCTTGTTCATTTTTGTATTCATTCTTTTTTAACCGAGTCACTACATTCTGTGCGTTAAAATTGTATCATTTTGATAATCTGCTACGAATGTTACTCCCAGCGTACTGTGATTGCGGTGTATTGTTTGCTCGGTTTGATACATGCTTTGGGGGGTCTTGTTTACGATGCATGTAGTCCATTATCCTGTCAACCTAGGCAAGCTCCTCTATTTTAACTTGTACACAGTTCAAAATCATAACCTTCATATCCTATACCCCTACAGCCAAGCTCAACATCAGTCATGGTCACTGAAAGGGCGTGAGGGGTAAACCAACGAGGGTATTCCCATCTTGCGACCCCCACGCCTGGACACACTCAAACCTGGCTCGATCCGTAAACTTCCCCTCACTAAATCAACTGCTAAATTAGCGTATCATGGACCTGACCCCTCGTGGCATCATCGGCAAACAACGTCGGTGCTCGCCATGTCTGTTAACCCCCACGCTCAAAGCAAACTTGGGCTTGCGCCGTCAAGTGCCAGACAGAGGGGAACCGGAAAAGCCCTTATGAGGTCAGCTGTCTTTGTTCAGAGTGGTCTCTAGTCTGCCATCCATGGACAGGAGCTTCATTTTCCTGAATCAGAGTCACCCCGCGTTTACACATTTGACCTGTCAACGAGACAAGAAAGATGAGCGACAGGCCCTTGGAAGTATTGGTCTACGGACTTGGAGCGTAGGTCAACCTCGGCACGACAGTCAATGTCGAGACAAACTGACATATCGTCATAGCATTGGCTCCTTCTATGCCTTTGTCTTTAGCCGGAGTGAAAATGTTCGTCTCACTGTTGTCGCGCGGTCCAACTATGAAGCCGTGGCTGCGAACGGCATTGATATTACCAGTGAAAACCACGGCAAGCATCTTGTGAAGCCGCACCAAGGTCAGTCCCGATAGCACAGTTTGGGTGCGAGTCTCGCGCATACTGATACTCCTG
This sequence comes from Fusarium sp. NRRL 66182, assembly GCA_013266265.1. Classification (NCBI taxonomy): domain Eukaryota; kingdom Fungi; phylum Ascomycota; class Sordariomycetes; order Hypocreales; family Nectriaceae; genus Fusarium; species Fusarium sp. NRRL 66182. The sequence goes on from JABFAK010000237.1 coordinate 6,939, forward strand.
GCAGTCCTCAGACAGGTCGCCGACGCTGGACAAGAGTTCGACTTTATTGTCTGCGCCCACAAGGCAGTCGATCAAGTCAGAGCTGCCGCTGATGTTGCACCTGGTGTTGGTGATCAAACATCAATCGTCATCATCCAGAACGGTGTTGGCAACGAGGATGCATTCCGGGAGCGTTTCCCTAGCGTCACCATCATCTCATGCGTCGTATGTTGCACTACCCAGTTCATGTTGCAGCTGATGGCTAATATCTATGCAGACCTGGGTTGGGGCCAGTCAACCTCAGGCGGGCATCGTGAAGCACACGACGTCTGAGGACATGCAAGTGGGATTGTACCCCAACCAGGCCGGGGATTCTTCTCGCGACGAGCAGCGCCTCAAACAGCTTGAGACGCTGTTAAACACGGGCAAGACTGTCTTCCAAATCGTGCCGAATATCCAGGTTCAGCGGTGGGAGAAGGTAGTCTGGAACGCCGCCTGGAACTCCCTCACTGCCCTGACTCTGATGGACACACATTCGTGGCTCAACTCTTCGGACTTGTCAACACCCATGACCCGAAAGCTCATGAAAGAGGTCATCGATGTCGCCAAGGCAATGGACGTGCCTCTGGAGTATGAGCTGATCGACCGTCTCTTGGAAAAGATTCTGGCCATGCCTCCCATTGGAAGCAGCATGCGGACAGATTACGAGAACGGCAAGCCCATGGAGGTGGAGGTTATCCTGGGATACCCGGTGAAGAAGGGCTTGGAGCTCAAGATTGATGTTGCGACGATCCACACATTGTATACTGTTCTGCTCGCCATCAACAAGCGGCTGATCAAGGCACAGCTGTAGCGGTTAGGATAAGGATAGTGTTATGTAAGCCAACTCAGACATGTATGCAGTCTATGAGTGATATTAAAAATAACTCGTCACTTAGCAACGTTGCCCTAGAATCCAACTTTGTGCAGGTGGCCATTTCTGCATTGTCAACACTCGAATGCCCTGATCGGGTCCGGGATCAGCAGCAAGAGAAAAGAAGCCACTATAACAAACAGAAAAAGGCCTAACCGGGATCCGGATCATAGTCCGCGTAATTTCCCCGCAGATCGTGGGATGTCCTCCAAGCGATCCATGTGCCCGTTGTGCCCTCGCTCAAATCTCACTGTTGACACCCCCACACATACACTCTCCGACTCTGACTCTGGCTGACTCTAATTTTCCCTTCGGCCTAGAACCCGGAAACCGGGGAACTTGGTGGAGGTCTCGTGTCCTGTCATGGCCTGTTCTTCACCGCAAGCATCTGGTGGCGATTTGACCGGTACAACCGGTTGTAGGCGCGTTAAATTGGGACTTTGCCCGCCTTTTTTTCTTCTTGATTGATTTTGGCAGTTTCGTTCCTCTATTTTCTCCCTTTTTTATTGGACCGTTTCTTGCACGGCTGTAGACATGTCGTGTCTATCGTCGTCGACGCCCAGTCTTGATCAACCCCAAAGTCATTCTCCCCAACGCACCACACAATCAGCTTCTGCACCACCTGGAGACGCTCTCCAGCTACCAAAAGGACAATGTCGTTATATTCTCACGATACCAGAACTGAAAGGCCATCGTTGCGGCTGCATGGGCTTCCACCATAACACATCGTTACCTGGAGCTACATGCTACTGTGGACACTTTTCCTGCTTTCACTCGGCGGCATCTTTTCAAAAGACCAGCGATGACCTCGTCACACTCAAGACCCGAGTAAAAGACCTCGAGGGTCTTTTTCAGCACCACAACAGCCATCAGCTCTCCGAACTCGTCAGCCGCATCAGTGACCTGGAAGAGGTTGTTGAACGGAACCAAGAAGAATCCGCGACAGAACTCAAAGCATCCTACCAGAACAGTTCGGCTGCTTGGCAAATTATCGAGATGCTGCAAAAGCGCATCAAAACTCTGGAGAATCTGTGTCAAATTTACTGCGAAGAGATGATGGCGACCAGGAAGGAGGTCAAGGAGTTATACAACCGGCAGCTGGAAATAATGGATGGTGAGGAAGGGTTGGAAGAGAGGATCAGGATGTTGGAGACGACTGGGAGTCTGATGCCAATATTCTCGAGCTCACATCTAGGCGACTTGTCGATGCCGATGGATACAAGATAACATAGGGGACGGGTGCATACTTCTGGGTTGGGTCGTTACTGTACGGAAACGGAGCATTATACAAGCGAGCATTCATAATAAGACTATATCAATCAAACGGTACTTGATCAATCGATGGAATCGAGGACATTGTATATATGGCCATGATCCAATTCATCTTGGTTTTCAATGGCGGCCATGTTGATTACACACTGCATGTAACAAGCAGGAGAAACACAACACTGTAATCATGCATCATCATAAAGTGCTCATATGAGCCTATATAAAAGATATCATACCAAGATTAGGCCTCATCCTTGTTGCTCACAAAGCCTCCCGTGTCTCTGCGAATGTCTTCCTTGCCCTGCGTACCACCACGTCCACCAGGCTTTCCGGTAACCGACAGAGGAATGTCGTGACCGCTAGCAGTGATACCCTCGCCAACACCAGACTGTCTGCCCTCGTCGGCAGCGAGAGCAGCGTTGTCTGCAGCGCCGTGAAGAGTCGTGGAGCCTAGGCCACCTCCGGCCTCACCGTCTCGCTGGTGGGGGTTTGGAACGGAGGGAATAGTGTTTTGCTTTCCAGCATCACCTGGGACTATACATAGTATTGTGAGTATGTATTCATTGAGAGCATGAGATTGCCGTTGGTGACTGACTTTTTGTGCCATCCTTGGCCATCTGGAAGAGATCTCCGCCTTGCTTGGGGTCTGACATGTTGAATAGAAGTTGTTTATGAGACTAGAAGATGTGGCTATAGAGGCAATTGAGAGTTGTAATGAACTGAGAATTTCATCTCGAGGATAAAGACGAGGAAACATATTTATGAGCCATCTTCTAATGCTGCTATCAAGGTCTGGTCATGATGTCATGCCATTCCATGACATTGATTGTTGTTGTTGTTGTTCGTCTTAGCGTGACGTCAAGAATCTCCATCATTGACGCTTAGATATTATGGAGTCAACACGCGACCTACCTATTTATACTTTGCATCGCAGAGGAACTCGACGTTTAACTAGTACATGTAGTATTGTCTGGTGTAACTAGTCTAGATTCTTGACCATGCCGTACCTAATAGCCTGACCGGGCCAGTAGCTTCTGAAGCTCATCCTTCCAAAGCGTAGCCTTGATATAACTGTCATGACCCGTGGTGTCATTGCTCGCAGGGATAGTAACTGCTCTGCCAAAACCAGGCCTCATGTCGTTCTGGACACGGTCCTCCAAGAGCCCAAGCTCCGCAGGGTTCATCCAGTCGTCAGCCGTGTTGACAGCAGTCAGGGGAACGTTGATATTCCTGAGACCATCTCTGGGATCATAGGTAGAAGACGCGTTCCAGGCAAAGAGCTGATCATTGGCGTCAAAGTCTGAAAGGCGTGGAGTGATGTGTTGGGCGATATAGTCATCCACTGCATCTCGAGTCGGGAATTCCCTCTGCCAGTACGCAGGAGATGACAGCATGACGAGCTGGATCATGAGTGCGCCCCCAAGCCCTGCTACTGGTTGCTCGCTGTAGTCGCCCCCTTTATACGCTGGATCCAAGGTAATGAGCTCCATCAAGAACTTTCTCCACAGCCTATTGTGACCGGCAATCTGGACTGGAAACGACGAGATGGGCATCAACGCATCTGTGAAGCCTGGAAACATCTCACCCCACATCCATGCGTGCATGCCGCCCATGGATACACCCAGAACAAGTCTGGTGTGGTTGAGTCCAAAGTGCTCTGTGAGAAGGAGGTGATCGGCCCGAATCATGTCGGAATACTGATACCTCGGAAACCCGGCGCGGAGGCCAGTGTTGCTAGGTTTGCTGGAGTTTCCGTGGCCGATCGCGTCGCGGAGAATGATAAAGTAATCGTCGGCATCAAGGACTTGGCCGGGGTTGAAGAGCACACCCGCAAAGTCGTCGTTGAGGAACTGCTCGCTTGACATGGTTGTGCCATGCAGAATGACCACGGCGTTGTTAGATCCATCAGAATTGACCTTGAGCTTGCCCAAAGTCCGATAATGAAGTTGGACGTCTTCAAGACTCTCCCCAGAGTCGAAAGTGAAGTTGGCAATGTTGTAATGGCCGTTCTCGGTGTCTGGCCATGTTTGCTTCGATTTGCCCTCAGCGTGTACCAAGGGCGACAGCAGGGCCAAAGAAAGAAGCGTGGCCTTCCACAATTTCATACTGGGCAGGCAGATGGTTACAAGATAATATTGCTGATTGCGTAGCAAGTAAAGGTGTTCAGGGTACTGAGAGAATGAGGTGTTTGAATGGCGATGCAGGTAGATATTCGTCTCTGTTCCTGCAAGAGCATGGGATTTAAATACCTACGACGGCTACGAAGTTGGTCTGAGGCAGACTTACACTGCTACGTGATCAACATATTAGGGGATGTCCATCGTCCTACGTCCAACCGAATGCGAAGTTGATGTTGATGGTCTGAAACCGAGTGCGATGGTCTGGTTTATCAATTGTGTTATGAATTGGCCAAAATCCATGCCCGTCTGACGTCGTCCAAGTTTTCCTCCGTAGGGCTGAATGAAAAGTCCGTAGGCCAAGGCCAATATAGCCATAGCCACAGGAAGCAATGCAGTAACATCTTATAGCCAATACAATCCCTGACTGGAACACATGGCGTGAGTGTAAGACTCTGTGGCTGGTAGAATCACCAATGGTGCAGTAGTGATTTGGTTGGATTACGTGAGATGTAGGACTATAGCTAGACTAAGCTTATGTTGTGAGATCGGAAGTCCGTCCCTAACAATTTCAATCTGCAATCTCTGCAACCAACACCGTTGCTTAGACAGTTCTTCGAGACTAACATGTCCCAGATCGTACCGTAGGGCTGTAAGCAGTCGCCAACAATCTCATCCCACAACGACAGCCGACAAGACTAACTACAGTTTCAAGTGCTAACAGGCAGCTGCTCATAAATTCTATAGCCCTAGAGCCTAATAATGTAGTCAATTGGTAGGGGTGATTGGACAAAGCAAAGAGGAAGGGCGCAGAAGAGACAAGGACTGACTCTATGCTAAAGAAGCTGGGCGAAGCAAAACAGAATCTTTGATAGCACAGTAGGCGCCATGGCGACAAGATGATATGAGAATTTACTAGTAATGATCAAATCACCTTGGCAGCGATAAAGACTAGGCGGATGACAACCCGGACTGGGCTCACCGACTGACCTATGATAAACAGGGAGCAGCGCGAAAGGACCTGAGTTAGAGCTAGTCTATATAGTGTGCAAATTCCACGATTGAAGCCATGATCCTTTGCACGATGTATGTAAGCAGCAAAACACGTAGGATTGTCGATCCGCTACATCCCACGGGTCGACATGACTCATCTTTGAAAATGAGTCATCAAGTGATTCTTGATGAGCGAACATATAATTGCCATGTTCCAGTGGGACCATTCCATAAAGTAAAGCATATCCTCCAGGCCAGTCGCCACGATGTGTATGCACGATCACCAAGAAAGCACGGCTCCAGAGCCGCTGGTCCAGCATGCAGAGCCGTTTCCATGGCATCTGAGCGCTTTTGATGCCCACAACCACGTTGCGGAACGCGTGCCTTCAGTTGAAAATATACCAGCAATGAAAGCCCGAGCAATATCCATTATGGCAACCAGAACACAGGATCAGCCGCTTGTCGTCTCAATAGCAAATCTCCACGGGGTCAGAAGCCCCGAATGCTTCTCACAGAATAAAACAACGGTTGTGGCGGGCTACGGCAGGCATCCATGGTTCTCCCATGAGCTTTTCGATGATCTAAAGGATAGCCCGACCTATGTGCACTCCGAAGACACAGAAAAAGCAAAGGAGAGACACTACAAGGCCATTTTGTCACCAAGCCCCGAGGACCCTGCCTTCTGGAGAGACCTCCCGGTCCCAATAGCGCTATCTAGCTTTATCGCCGAGACAAAAGCTCGGCTACTCGCAGATCCAATTGCCATGGTCGGCGAGATTGGTCTTGATAAGCCATTCCGTTTACCCATGCAATGGCAGGACGGTGAAAACCCCGGAAGCGACCCTACCCGAACTCCGGGAGGTCGACAGAGAAGGCGCTTGAGCCCGTTTCGTGTTCAGATTTCCCATCAAAGAGCGGTATTCATGGCTCATCTCAAGCTTGCTGGTGAACTTGGAAGAGCAGTCAGTGTTCATGGCGTACAGGTTCACGGTATCTTGTACGACTGTTTGACGGAAAGCTGGAAGGGCCATGAGCTTCAAGGCCGTCGCTCAAGAGAAAGAGTACAGAAAGAAAAGAACGAAGCCAAAAGCGTCGCGGCTGCTTCTCCCAAGCCTTTCCCGCCTCGCATCTGCCTCCACTCCTTCAGTGGCAGATCAGACGCTGTGAAGCAATATCTCAAGCCATCAATACCCGCCAAGATCTTCTTTTCTTTCTCAAAGACAAACAATCTAGGTTCAGATGCGGCGAGGGAGAAGACCGAAGACGCTGTAAAGGCTGTCCCAGATGATCGAATCTTGGTCGAGAGTGACCTACACACGGCAGGCGAGGCAATAGATGATGCACTTGAGGAGATGTATCGCGCGATTTGCCAGTTCAAGGGCTGGAGTGTAGAGGAAGGGGTAGGGAAGATTGCAGCAAATTACCGCGAGTTTGTGTTTAATTCAGTTGAATAGACTAATATTGGAGGATAGAGGAATATAGAAATTCTTAGATACGGTGTCGCCGAGTATGAAGAGTTGATGCATGCCGGTAGATAGTTGGGAAGACACGCACAACATCATGATCTGACTTTGTTGCGCGACTATCGATGAAATCAAACCTATAGGTACTAGCTTGGACAGGTCTAGATCTTGACAGCAACAGAATACTCATCATACGAGAAACAAAGCTAGACTATTTAGCAACATAGATTTTTGCAAACTCCTCAAATGAGGTGGTAAGACGAGGCTTTAGCCACCACGTCCGCTAGTGCTTTATCACCATACAAGGGATACCCCAGAGAGCTTTTTAGCCAGACTATGTAGCTAGTATCTGCTGCAACCGTGTTTCAACCTGTGAGAGGCTACTATAAATATCGCGTGGATCAAGGCAATAGGTCCGGTACTTGGAGGTTGGGAGTCGCTTGGCTTCGGTCCCGAGAATATAAGCGAGGCCCTGGCCGCTGACATTTCTGCAGCATCATTTATCAACGTCGTATCCGCGCTGGCCAATTGAGCCATCTTGTTTAATAGCGCACGTTGTGTGCGACTGCTGTGAGACTATGAGGCATATATTACTTCTGTAGCTGAAGCAGCTGCCTTCCTGATGCGGATAGCTGTCTGTTCTGACCGACTCGACACATACCAAGTTCCATGCGACGCGACGCTGACCATACCTCTCGGACTTTTCGTATTCTTGTTCCGTTTATTACTTTGTATAAATTGACCATCTTTGTTCATGCAAACTGGCCGTTTTCTTTCATCTGCTTATCTCGCGACTTGTACATGTCACTTATTCCATAACAAAGCTCCCGCAAAATGAGTCAAACCAGTCTTGTCGAGTCCAGCTCTTCTGGCGAAGCTCCCCGTCACGCACTGTCACTTCGTCTAGACGTGCCTTTTGTCCCCCAGCCATCGCCTCAACCTGCCAAGCAATCATTCAGCATCCAGGGCAAATACGTATACGAAACAGAAGCCAACCCAGCCATCCCAACGTACCACATCTCTACTCGCAACACCCAAGCCGGCAACCCATGGCAATTGCAAATCTGCCGCCTTCTGCCCAGCGAAGTTCGTCGCCTCGGTGAAGCCACGGGAAACGAAGCTTTTATCAGATACGATGACGACCTGACACTCTACTCTGGCGAGAAGATGAACATTTCCTTTAGCTTTGCCGCCAGTCTCGGCCCTACGCCCATGATTGTTATCAGGGGCCAAAAGAGAGGCACTATCCAAGGAAGCATCGTCATGGAAAAGTCTGGCCGAATATGCAAATTCTACCACATGATTCCTATCAAGCGCGCCTTGACGAAAGCGGAAGAGGACCGGATGCAGGCACTTATGCATAAGCGTGGATATCGTGACTCTGATGATTGGAAGAAGAAGCTTCTTTTGACAATTCAGCAAAACGCAGCGAAGGACCTGGAATGGATTGATGAGTGTGAAACCGTTGTTGCGGGTGAAAAGGATGGAAAGCTGGAGTTTACGGGGGAGATGCAGACAGAAAAGAAGGATCTCATTATAGCATGCTGGGCATGCAAGGGGTTTGTGCTGGACAAGGATGCCTAGATGTACATCAAACAAGGCCTACGGGGTTTGCTTTAATTGCCAAGGCATGCCCCCACAGTCCTATGCTAATATATCTGTCTGTTTTCTACAAGTCTCGGTCGCCCATTGATTCTCAAAGCCCAGGCTTCGCTACAAAAGGAGGACACAGTAGCTCGTCTTCTCGAGGCGTGACAACCCTGACGACAAATTTTGTGCATATAACACGACCCGGTGGCGACCAATTCCGTATCGTGAGTATTGTCTCCAGCTACGGATGGATTCGTTCCTATTCATGCGGAACTGAGACAACACCTGCTTGATGGCTGTCCTTGATACGAAATTGATTCATATTGCCGGAGCGGCGAAGATGGAGACTCACGGCGTTGTTGCCCTGTCCATCTCGGAGATTATTGGGATGTTCTTTAGCAAACTAAGAACTGCTGGTCAGGTGTTTGACTGATCTGGGTTGATGCTATTTGTATCAGCCAAGACGACTGGTGATGGAATTTTGAGCTGGCAGAGTCGCTGTAGTGGATTCATTGATTGATTATCCTCTCGCATCCTCGACCTTTCTTCTGACTCGGGTATTAAATACTAAACCGTTTCCGACTTTGCATGGACACGTCTGAGCCATATCGGTTCGTGCCCCGGTATCAAGTAGATGGTCCCTGAGTGGTAAGCAGCTGTCAAATTGAACAGTGGATGTGGAAGCATACTTTGTGCATGTGCAGCACGATTGACATGTTCGATTGGTGCGGCTTTGGTATCTTTGACTGTTGCAGCCTTGTGATGTCTACTATTCATAAACCAAGAATTTTAGGCAAGTAAAAAGTAACTTGTATTATATATCTTGATTACGGGTAGAGGTTGTAGTTGAGAAACTGCCTATGCATCATGGTCGAGTAATGAATGGTTTTGTACTGCAATGATAGCACGCATTCGATACGGAAACTTCTTTTTTGGGTGTTCTACTTTTGCGTCTGATGACTGTCTATTTATTTAGTGCTTAATGTAAAAAGTAACACACCAGTGTATCAATATAGTAGTCTAGACGGGCCTGTATAGAGGCCTATACTGTTGACACTACTGTTATCTCTTGGAAAAGCTAGGATCCTTGTTGAAGTTGATATCTTGGCTGTAAAAAAAAAAAAAAAATTGTAGTCTAGACATGGGTAAACCACTAGACGTTAAAGGCAAATGATAAATCAGCCATGAAATGCCTATTGGCAGGACTAGGTTACTATGATAACCGAGGTAGCAATTCATGGCGCAATTTGGTGGGATGACAACTGGATAAGCTTAAGAGAAGCGCCAATCAAAGGATCATTCTCAGGTGTCATAAAGAGTACTGCCTCATTACTATGTACATAAATAAATGGATGCCTGAAAAGAACCCACTGAGCTATACAACGTCATGTGTGCCGGTTAGCCGATGATGATGATGATGATGATGATGATGATAGTGTTTAGGCAGCCGAATAAAACGGTACGTACAGGGTAGCACATACACGGATCCCCAGACTCGTAGTCTCATTCCGATATCGTAGCGCGCGGGATCTTATTTGAGGGGGGAGGGAGGTGACAGGTCTGAAAGGAGCCTTTTCTCCAATCTTTCCATGTAGGAATTACCAAGGCGCCGCCGAGACTGTTGCTTTGTATACATACCTAGTATGTACTACCAGTTGGACTACTACATAGCGGAAATAACTGGGTTTACTTGGCTACAGGAGAGGACGAGACAGAGTGTTGTAGTAGTATACATAGTACCTAGTCAAAACATTCACAATACAACATCCATCCAGAGCAATAGCAACATGTGTTGGATCTAGAGAGTCATTTTACGCAAATAGTAGCATCACCACCGATAGTCAGAAACTACTGTACCTACACTGCTACAGTACTCGACTAGGTTGGGTGGGGGGAAGCTCAGAAGCTCTCTCTACTCATCTCTTGGTCTGGGTGTGCGCATCACATCACATCACCTCACCCCAACCCAGGCAATGGATAATGTCGATCTCAACCTCTCTTCGGTATAGTACTCTACCCCAGACCCTAGACCCCATCATTCGAGCGTCCTTTCTCCGATCCTTGTCTCGGAGTATTTAATCCACAGCCAAGACTGCCCATTCCCGTTCCTGTCCTTGGCACCACCAGCATCGACTCTTCCTTTCTAGGGTCTACCTACCCTTGACTATATCCCCAAGCATTCATCATGGACAGTAAAGCTCTGGGCACTGACGTCCCTCAATCCTCGCATGCTGAGAAAGACACTCTCGGCAGTGGAACACCCCCAGACTATCACCCCAACGGCGCAGAACGTCGTGCGTCTACCGCCCTCAACATCGTCGAAAACCCGCTCAAGGTGAGCTCGGCCGTCCCCATCCTGGCCCCTGACAGTCCATCCCTAGGCTGATGATCGATGCCCTTGCCCAGCGCGTCACTCCAGAACAAGCCGCACACGATGCGCGCGTCTTTGCAGAAACCCACGGCATGTCCGAGCATGCTGATCTCTTCGGTCGCGCTGCCCTAGTCGCGCGCGATCAAGACAACTTTGCCAAAGTCGCCGAGTTGCACAGCGATGAGCGAGAGGCCCTTGAATACGAACGGGATCACAAGTGGCATGGCCCAACCATGCTCTGGTATTCCATCTCGCTGTGCGCTATTGGCGCTGCTACGCAAGGGTGGGATCAGACTGGTTCTAACGGAGCCAACTTATCTTTTCCGCAGGAATTCGGTCTTGATGAAGAAAACAGTATTCGCGATCAGTGGATTGTTGGGCTTGTCAATTCCATCATTTTCTTGACTGCTGGACTTGTGTGCGTCAACACCATGCCGCGTCCCCAGGACATCAGAGCTGACTGACACTATCCAGCGGCGCATTCATCGTCGATCCCCTCAACCACTTGTTCGGCCGACGAGGTGAAATCTTCATCACAGCCTGCTGTCTCACTGCCACGCCCATCGCCTCGGGCTTCACCCACTCATGGCAGGAGCTCTTTGCCGTACGCTTCGTCATGGGCATTGGCATCGGCGCAAAGAATGCCACTGTCCCCATCTACTCGGCCGAGATGGCACCCGCTCGCATCCGCGGCGCCCTCGTCATGTTCTGGCAGCTATGGGTCGTCGTCGGCATCTTCCTCGGCTTCTGCGCCAACGTCATCGTCAAAGACACGGGCAATATCTCGTGGAGACTTCAGCTCGGATCCGCCTTTATCCCGTCTCTTCTCCTCGGTCTTGGTATCTTCTTTTGCCCAGAGTCGCCGCGTTGGCTCATGAAGCATGGGAAACATGCCAAGGGCTTTCGATCTATGCAGCGACTGCGAGCGCATCCCATCATCGCCGCGAGGGACTTTTACTATTCGTGGATCATTTATGAAGAGGAATTGACTGTTGCCCGTGGTGCTGGGTATTTCCAACGTCTGTGGGATTGTTTTGCTGTGCCCAGGATTAGGCGCGCAAATTATGGTGCTTCGACTGTCATGATTGCCCAGCAGATGTGTGGTATCAACAGTGAGTCAATTGTCCATCGCAACTCTCATGTCAAAACTGACCCTTTTCCAGTTATTTCCTTCTACAGCTCCACCATCTTTGTCAACGCCGGCTACACACCGGTCCAGGCCCTCTATGCCTCGCTCGGATACGGTGCCATCCAGGTCATTGCCACTATCCCTACTCTGTTCCTCATCGACACCAAGGGACGACGAACTCTGTGTCTCATTGTACGTCGAACAAGACCAACACATGCGTCGCGGTGACTGATCAGATGCCCAGACTTTTCCCTTCATGTGTGTCTTTTTACTTGCAGCCGGTCTGTCGCTCCTCAACGATAGCGGCAGTCGAGGTGCACAGATCGGACCAGTCGTTCTGTGAGTAGATCATGTATGGCGCTTCACGCACTTTTACTTACTCTTTAGGTTTGTCTACCTTTTCACCATCGCATACTCCCTCGGCGAGGGTCCCGTCGCTTTTCAGTATTCTGCTGAGGTTTTCCCTACCATTCAGCGAGAGCAGGGCATGGCATGGGCTGTATGCATCAACAACACTTTTGGTGAGATGTCAACAGCTCGATGTACAAGGTGTCTCTTACTGACAGAATTTATATAGCTGGGATTCTCGGTCTTACGTTCCCACGCATGACTGCCGCCATGACTCCCACCGGCGCCTGTACGTGCTCTCAAAATAACCTGCCTTGGCACCTGCTAATCTATGCACAGTCGGTTTCTACGCTGGACTCAATTTGATGGCGTGGGCCATGATCTTTTGCTTTGTTCGAGAGACCAAGCAGCTCACCCTGGAGGAACTTGACCGTAAGTAGCACCACACCAAGACATGAAAGCTGATATTGATTTCGTCTCTAGAGGTCTTTTCTGTTCCGACAAGCCAGTTCATCTCGTACGAGACCCGAGTCTGGCTCCCCTACTTTATCAAGCGACACATTCTCCGCAAGAAGATTGCCAAGCCTCTACCCATCATTGAGCGAGCCGAGAAGACTTTCAACACGGCTTGATTGACGTGTAATTGGGGTTTAGATATTGGTACTGGGGGGCATGTAGCCTATGTGCTGATGACTCATGAGGATGAGGGTCTAGATAATCCTCTCTTGAAATGGTCTGGGAGGCCAGACGTTGGTTAGTCTAGCTGCCGCGATGCTTGACGCGACTGTAAGATGTTTACTGTGTATTCTCGATCGTTGTTTTATTATAGGTAGGATAACCTATCATGTCTTGAGCACTCTTCAGCGCGCATTGTGATTCACTGAATCAGCAGACCATATCAGACATCGATGGTCATACTTGAACGACAGACAACGCTGGTCAACCTACAACACCTCTTGCTCTGTCCCATCCCCTTTAGCTCCAAGCACTGCACTGCCAAGGATGCCCCTGCCATTCACTTATTTCTATTATATTAATCCTATCCTTACAGTTGTCTGGTTTTCTCGGTGAATTGAATCCCGTTACTTATATACTGGCCAACCACAGTTATCTCTCTCTGTCCCGCGTACTCGTGTGCGTAGTAACTATCTAACTTTTTGTGCCATGCAACCAACTTCCATGTGTTTGCCGAATGTAGCCGTATCAGCCCGTCCGCGAAGGGTCTAGACTTGCAGTCTCCAATGAAAACATCCGCTCCCCGACCTCGGTCAATCGAGACCGCCCTGTTCAGCTGAACACCACACACCGAGAAGAAGATCCTAGACGCCATGTCATCCCCCAAGGCCTTTCAACCCGATGACAAGAACTCTTCGCTCAGCGAGCAGGAACGAAAGTGAATATCACCCCTCGCATGCGATACAGCGTTGAATCCGTTGCTGACTCTGGTAGAAAACTTCGCAATCGACTTTCCCAGCGTGCGTTTCGTCGCAGACAGGCAGAATGCATCAGAGAATTGCGAAACCGCGTCAATGTGGACCAGAGACCGGATAGTGAGCGGGTAGAGATGCTGCAGAAGGAGAACCGGATACTCCGGCAGCAGCTGATTGATGTGCAGTCAAAGATGTCGAGGATGCTCGCTTCGGTGCAGTTGCTGAATGACTCGGTGGCCAAGACGCTTGATGATACGGCAAAGAGGGATGATTTTGACGGGGGAGAGTATCTTGACGGAGAGAGTGGTTTAATCGAGCCAACGACCGACACTTGTCACCATAATCCCACGCAGCAGCATTCGCATTCGGCCTCGTCGTTTCCGTCTACAGGATTCGAGTTCCTTGATCCTGGAGTTCTGAATGTTGGCACTTCTTTACCCCCGACTTATGTGTCTGGTGAGCATCTCCTATCACTCTCTCACCAGTCTGGGTGATCGACTGCTGATACATGCACAGCTCCAGCTGTCGATAGCGGTTCTGCATCGTCAGAACTAATAAACGTCACTGGCACAAACCCTTTCTACTCGCAAATACCCAACATTTGGAGCTATGAATACCAGATGGGGATGCAGCCCTATCTCAATGCCGTTGCTGCAACAGAAGAGTCGAGCATGGTTCTGGGAAAGGATTATTCATTCACCAACTCGCCCTTCTCGGACCACATCCAAGTTCTTCAGCGCATGCTCAAGAACAAGCTGAATAGTTTTGGATTTGTCCCAGAAGGCAACTATCCCGTGCAGAGGTTAGTCCCGGCCCATAACTCATCCTTGACTCTAGCCAACACATGTAGTGTCTATCAGCCAGTGCTCATGGTTCTATCCATGTTTAACAGCATAACCCGTCCAGATGTCATGGCTTGGTATGCCAAGACGCGCTTTTACCACATCATCGAGCTTACAGCATGGCAACTGTATCCTTCATCAACCACGTTTAGCAAGCTGCATCCACGGTATCGACCGACAACGACGCAGAAGGAGAATCCTCACCCAAAGATCATAGATTGGATACCCTTTCCATCCATTCGAGACCAGCTGATACAGCGTCATGCTGCAAATCCACACATCGACCAGATCTTCTGCGACGCCGTTACAGGCTATGTCGTCGAAGCGTCCATGTCAGACCTGATCCTCGGAGCCCCCCAAGCGATGGTATACGTTCGGGTCACGGACCTCATCAACACCATGTCCTCGGCCGCGTCCGAGGCCGAAAACACAACTGCCGTCCTCCCGGCGCCGGACATGCACACTTTGTTCTCATCTCCGGCTTATGCCCGCGCAGCATTCAACAAATTGAACATGGACAAAGGAGCCGGCTACTACAAGATTGACCCAGCATTCTTTGAAAAGTATCCCGAGCTGTGGGACCAGACCAGTGATCTCACAGCCGCTGGAATGCCTCTCAAGCCAGAGAACCAGAAGATCCTCACATATCCGAAACCGCTTGACTCGTCCACGGTCGAGACATACCGGAGCTTTATTGATTTCTCGCTGGATGCTGCCAACACAATCTCCATGTCCCCCGCCTCTTAGCCCTGGTCTGGCTCGACCAAGACACTTTTTTCCAGGGCATGAATACGGGGTTTCTGACGCTTTGACTTTGACAAACTTTCCGAGGTGTGTCATGGAGTATTGAGTAAGGACCCACTACCACGGATTGACTAACAGTCCACTTAGTAACAGCTGCATCAGTTGACCAGTCAATGGAGGTTGTATAGTTTATATAGAAATAACAATGTGCTATTCCAGCTCCATCATCCCACAGCCTTTACACCTCTACGCTGATCAAAATGCCTTCGCAGATATCGACAACGCTGCGCTACAGCTTCATGGACGACTACAGTGAGGGGGCCCATCCAGCCCTTCTCAAAGCCCTGATCAGCAGTAACACAACCCAAGAGCCCGGCTACGGAGGCGACACGTACTGCCATCTCGCGCGGCAGAGAATCCGTCGTCATCTGGGCCGTCAAGACGTCGGCGTCTTCTTCGTCCCCAGCGGAACATCCGCCAACGCCATTTCTATCGCTGCCTGTCTCCGACCCCACGAGGCTGTCATTGCTGCGAGTTCCGGACACATCGTCACGAGAGAAACGGGCGCAGTCGAGGCCAGCGGGCACAAGATTATCAATGTGGCACCGCAGAATGGGAAATTGACGCCAGAGGCGATCGAGCGTGCGTTGGATGACAATTGGCATTTCCCACACATGGCGAAACCGCGGCTGGTGTACATCTCCAATGCAACCGAGATGGGAACGATATATACCAAGGCTGAACTCGCTGCTATCAAACAAGTTTGCGAAAGGAACCGGCTCATCCTCTTTCTCGACGGCGCCCGCATCGGCACAGCTCTCGCTTCCAAAGCCAACGACATGACATTGCCCGACATCCTAGAATTGACCGACATCTTCTGGATCGGCGGCACCAAGAACGGCGCTCTCCTCGGCGAGGCAGTCATAGTCAAAGACACGCACCTCGCCTCCGAATTCGAATTCTACGTCAAACAGCACGGCTCCCTGCTTGCCAAAGGCCGCGTGATAGGCGCTCAATTCGCCGAGCTCTTCGAAAACGACCTGTACTTTGATCTCGCGCGCAAGGCCAACCTCGCGGCAGAGACGTTGTCGAGCGGGATTGCAGCGGCGGGGTTCTCGGTGCATGCTGCGACGGAGACGAACCAGGTGTTTGCGGTGCTGCCGCTGGGGCTGATCAACGTGCTGCAGGGGCATTTTGGCTTCTATGTCTGGGAGAAGAGGGGGGATGGCGAGGCGGTTGTGAGGTTGTTGACGACGTGGGCGACTGAGGCGGCGCAGCTGGACAAGTTTGTTAGGATGGTGCATGGTTGGAAGGGTTAAAAGATAGACTACAAATGATAAGGTAGAGCTAATTAATCTTGGAAAAGCAGGAAATGCGTAGAGAACCTGCGGATGACCAATGTCTTGAATAGATCAAGCATAATCACAAGTAACACAGATTGATTTTTAGCATCTACACCTGTTACCTAACAATCTCTGTAATTATAACATCAAGCCCATTTTCCAATGCACATTCAATTTTCCAGTTTGGTTTCCAGTTTGTCCCCGTTATACCGTGTACTGCTTCTGAGAGCTGCTTCTGAGAATTATGTCTTTTCCACGTCGACAAATACCACAATTTCCCCAATCCCACTACTAATGCCATCACCTTTTCGGTGCATCCCCCCCGTAAACCCTTTTATGCCCAAAACAAAACACGCTCGTAGCCGCTAGATGCCATCATTTTCAAACCACTACTCCGTACACTAGGGCCCAATCCGAGATCAAACAAAGAATCCGTCATGGCTACCCTGCACAAACACCAAATCACTTGGGCAAAGCAGCCTTTCCAGCAGCTTTGGCAGCCGCAAGAGCACCGTGAAGCCCATACTGAGAGTAGACACCGTCGATGCGCTGTGTTGAGTTGAGGTTCTTGACTACAACGATTTGAAAACAGGTGGCAGAGCCTTGACGCGAAGCGATGGTCGAATAAGCCAGGAAGATCTCCCAGATCTAGAAGGGTCAGCGTTCTGCCACAGCCAATTCAGTTTCTCAGGTACTTACCCGGTACCAGCGTACGCCATACTTGGCCTTGACCTTTTCGGCGTTCCCTAACCAATTTCTGTACCATCGCCAAAGCGTGCCAGAGTAGTGGACACCAACAGTATCAACGCTAGACCATGTCAGACACATTCTTCTCCAACGGTTTTGCAACCTACCTCTTGATTTCGAATCCAGCACTCTCCAGGCATCCAACATAGAAAGACAACGGCGTCGAAGCATCCGCACCAGGGAAGATGTACTTGTTAAGAAAAAGCCCCCAGATAAAGTCCTCGTACTGCCACGCCTTTCGCAGACCAGACAGCTGGACGTACATGGCGCCATCGTCCTCGAGCAGATCGTAGCATTGTCTGAAAAAGCCCGTGAGTCGTCGAACCCCCACATGTTCTGCCATCTCAAGCTGGGTAATCTTGTTGAACTTGATCTCGGGAATGTCACGGTAATCGCAGCACAAAAGCTGACTCTGCTCTTGGGGAACACCGGCTTTTCGGAGGCCATCATTGCCCCATTCAACCTGATTGCGCGCAAGAGTAACGCCCGTGACTCTGGCGCCGTAATTTACGCTGGCGAATTTTGCGAGAGTGCCCCAGCCGCATCCAATGTCCAAGACTGTTTCTCCCTCCTTGAGACCGATCTTTTCGCAAACAATGGCGAGCTTGTTGTCTTGCATCTCCTCAAGCGTCTCTTCGCGGGTGGGGTCGGAAATAATGCCGGACGTGTAGATCATACGGGGACCTAGGAACCACGCATAGTGGTCATTCCCGCTGTCGTAATTATCGCGAACTTGTTCTTCGTCCTGGGAGCGGAGGTGGAGGATGACGTCGGGGAAGAAGCTGAACAAGAGGTAGCGGAATGTCTCGGCCGTAAAATTAAAAGTCGCCCAATCGTGGCGATACTCAAACACCTCGAGCGCATCGGCGTTGAGATGGACTTGGCCAGTGAAATAAAGCTCGAAGAACTTGTTCATCGGGATCTTGTGTCGTCCGTTCCAGCGCGCCTGGTGTCGCTCGCTTTTGAAGGAGAGGTAGAACTCGACCGGGCGACCGGGCAATTTCACGTTATCGTTGAGGCGCGGACTCAACTTCGACATGAATGTCCAAATGACAATCAGAACCGGAACAGTTGTAAATATCGCGAGGAAAAGCGCTGTTTTGAGGCCGCCGCCGAGATTCCACGCAAGCCACTGGGGGACTCCGTAGAGAGCGGCCGCGAGGAACAGGTTGGACCATTGCTCGTATCCGGGGCCGTCGGCGGGGAGAGGAGCGTTTTTGATGGCGGGTGACTGATAGTTCAATTAATTAGCGTTTATCGAGAATGAGCAGAGTCGTGCGAGGCTTGCGGTGGATAATGGGACACCAGGACTTTTGCCGGTCGCGATGGTGTCGCTCGGAGGACTCGGAGTCTGGATGAAGTCGATGTCGCTGCTCAAATGAGCGTGACCATTTTGCTTTAATGCCATGGCTCTTTTGTTCTGGCACGACAAAACCAAGTAGCAAAAGAACAGACGCGATGAGAAAGGTCAAGGTTGGGCGGTTGGAGTGGCGTGTCTTGACTGCTCTATTTATCCGCATGGGCTGTGCTGAGCTGAGCTGTGAGGTGATGGATCAAGCCACTCTCCAATGTCCAACGGTGCATTGCAGTCCTGATGGTGGTGGTAAACGAGATGAGGTAATCTACGAAGCGTAATTGGTTCTCTCCTTTACGAGCATGTGCTCGAGCCCATTCGATTGGCCCATCATGATGCCACGCTGTGCTGTCCAGACATCATGACCTTGGTGGCATGCTGATGTGATCTGGCGTGTTCTGGCTTGCACTCACTCGACTTGGCGCTGGACTTGCAGTGGTGACGCCTTCAGGGGACGTCGATTTAAGCTATTGCCGCTAACCGCTCCAGCCCCCAGTGTCCATCCACTTGACAGTTGAACACAGTCGTCGGGGGGGGCCTGAAACACGCTAAAAACAGGTATTTAGGGGTCTTGAGATCTGGGAAGATTTGTCCGCGATCATCTCTCGAGTCTCGAGGACCCGCTTTCAACGACACTTTTTCATGCAACGAATGTAGGCCTGCCGAGGTTGAGGTGAAGATCATATTGGAAGGTGTCGGTTGTATGAGCAAGATGCAAAGAGTAGAACAGGAAAATCACTCCAAGGTGCATCTCCAAATTCAAGCTGGTTGGTTGAGCGCTGCTGTCACATGAGATGGGATGCCACACCTGGCCGAGGTGATATCTAGTAGGCCTTCACATAAGAACGGTAGTTGGTATATTTCAAGTCTGACTTTACGATTAAGCAATCGTTTCCCATGAATTCTATTATGTGGTCAAGATTGAACAAACCCCGCTGGAAGAATGTCGTATTTCAAAAATCTTACCAGTGCGTGGCAGAGAACGGAAGAGGATATACGTGCAGGGGTCAGGGAGGTCTAGGCCGAGACACGAAAAGGTGGTACAAATTGCAAGGGTCAAGGCGTGCCACTATTCTGCCAAAGCACGATTGTATCTCAATCTGATTATATCTGTCCATATCATGACTGCATAAAAATAACTTTGCAAAGTTGTATATATATTCAGGGTAGTTTGCGTTCTTAGTTTGAATGGTGTCTCTTCTTCCAATGACTGTGCTCTAGACCTCCGTGAGTCCGGCACACTGTATGAGTTCTGGTTGGAGAAATCGGCTCTGTCTGTCCGGTCATATGCACTGTAAGAATCTTGTGCCGAAAAGTCACGGAATAGCGAAACTTGCCGTTCTGGAACGTGCACTTCTTTCAACTCCAGTCACCCCAGTTTATTCTGCTACTTTGGCTGAAACAGAACGTCAATAGAACGAATATGCTTAGTTTACTATATAAGAACACGATTACTATCGTAGTCATTATAAAAATTGTTGAAATAGGCTACAAGATCATGCTTGCTATTCACTGACCAACTCCAAATCCAACCTCTTCTGTTGTTCTTCATGCTCTGACCCCAATCACCAACCATCATCTCTGCGGGCCGCCGACCAGATAGTTACCTCTCCAGGCAGTGCCAGACAATACCAGACAATGCCAGATAATGCTAGATAATGCCATTAGTCTCTGGTTCTACACTTTTACTGGCCAAGCACGTGCGAACTGGAGCAGGTGCAGCAAGTGAAGCAAATTCTGGCATCGCAAGCTGTTAACCGTGCGATGGCAATGAAGCGCACAAACAATCTTCATCAAACACCTTCTTCCTTTCTTCTCATTCCTCCATCCCCGAGATACTCATAACTCTGAGAAAAACACACGCACACTACTCTGTCTCTGCCCAGACACTCTGCCATCATGGCGGGTATCAGCGCAACCGAGGCACAGATTCAGTATCTTTTCCACCATTTGTTTTTGCCCCCAAAACTTCCAGGCTGCGATGACAGCGTGAAAAAGACCGGTTTCCTCGTCGGCTTTACTGTACAGTCTCTCCAGCGCTTCGCTGAAGAGACGTGCAGCAGTGATGCTGTCGCTATCCAGACGGCTACCTCAATGTTGAAGAACATGCAAGAGGTGACAGACACCCAAGGCTTTCTGGGACAGGAGGGTGTTCAGGCTGTCTTGAAAAAGCTTTCATCAGAGAGTAAGTACTTGCCTAGGTACATCTGCTGTCTTCCACTAATAGCAATCTTTCTAGACCCGGTCGCTCTCTTTCACATCGCCGCACAGAATGCTGGGTTGCTCATTCGCAAGACTGACGACTCGTTCTGTTTTGAGACTTTTGAGCTATCTCCAACAAACGAAGCTGTTATGACCACGAAAGGACGCCTTATTCGCGAGTTCCCCGCTACAGCGATCCAGATTTCTCAAACCGACTTCCAGAATGCCGACTTTCGGGACGCTTTGACAAACACCATGGTAAAGATGTCTCATCAGACTGCCTCTGAGACGCAGCAGAAGGTTATGAAGGCACAACAGTCTCACAATGAGGAACGCGACACAACCGATCCACGTCTCGTCGCCGAACTGCTGACGAGTATGCTTCGTGGCGTAGGGAAGTCAGTCAAGGTCATCGGTATCTCGAAGAATACTCGTGAGGAAATCAGCTATGTCAGCGCCAAGTTGCCATGGAGACGATCCCCAGTCTGGATTCTTATCCGTGTCGGCCTGCAACTCACCATGACACGCCTTGCAGGTGGTTCCGACGATATCTATAAGCGCTTCATGGTGTATCTAATGGCTCAGGCGCTCAGCTCTGCGACCAGCACGCCGTCCCCAAGCGAGCTACTTCACCACATGATGACCAAGATCTCAAGACGGCTTTGCAAACTTGACAGTCCTTGTGACGACAAGTGGCTTCACACCATTCAGAGGACTGTCACGTCTGCCTCTCAGCTGTTGAGCGAAAGGTGGGCGAATATTCGCAAGGATGCAGAGAAGCATCTTGATCTTCAAGCCTTGTCTACAATCGACATGAGGGACAACGTACACTTTTCTATTCCACGGCTCGATGAATTCGTTGCATCAATCAATCAACGCAGCAACAAGCTTGGGCTGTCGTCATTTAGTCCAACGGCGCGTGTCTTGCAATTCCCCACAGACACCATCCCGACGTTGAACACTTTGGTCGACACCGAGTACAAGATGTTTCATCTTGCGATGATCGAGTCATGGGTCCAAGAACATCTCCAACTGTGGATCAAGATGCATGTACACGAAGATCTTTCATGCTCCAGGCTAAAGACTCTGCTTGAGAGCTACCATTCGGTTGCGGCGATTTGGTATTCGGAACAACCAGAAGCTACGTCGCGTATGCTTCTGACCATCGGAGAGCTTTGGGTCGCCGCTGATAAAGCCGCAGTCCATGCCCATCCCATGCTGGCTGAATATGATGCAGAAATACCTATCGACATCTGGCAAGCGCTTTTGCTACAATCAAAGGCTGACATGGCAAGACTGCATCAATTGGAGACCTACCTCAGGAATCGAAGCAAAGCTGTCCAGGCCAATCCAAGACCATCAGTGTTTCATTCCTACGGCGACAGAAACTCATTCCCCGTCAGGCACTTTGAAGACTCTCCCAGCCTCAAGGCCAAAAAGGCAAAGATTGAGGAACGGGCTCAAGCAGACAAGGACGCCAAGATCAGAGAGCTTGACCTCTGCAAAGCCGAGTACAACGACCTGATACAGAAGCACGACAAGGCAAGCTGCACCTATGTCTCTCGAACTGAACTAGGTCTTCAGACCTCAGAGCACGACCCGAATTGCAATCGCTGCTCGCTTAAAGCACAAGCCAATGAACTCAGCATCGGGGTGTACGAGTGGCCACTGCATTGCAACCATCTCAAAGCCAAAGCCACAGTTTTTGAACTCCATGTTCCCGGCCCCTTTGCAGCATGGCGCGACCTTACATTCTATCTCGTCAATGACGTGCTTGATTACAGATCTGATGGAGGCTCTCCCCGTTCTGTTCATCCTTTGGAATCATACACGGGCCTGAGTGGCTGGGGTTCCTTCAACGGAAGCCGGGTGCAGCTGTTGTCGGAAGCAAAACCTCATATTGTCACTCATCGACGCCAAAGGGTAATCGCTCATACCACGGTCTCGGACGTTTGTCTCAACAATGGCCTAAGTTTCAAGTATTTCAACCGCGAAACGCGCAGTTTCATTTCAGGGTTCAATTCGTCTACGACTGTAGCTGACACATGCACCTTCAAGCTCCCTGCGTGTGCTCAAGCGTTGAAGCCTTTCCTTGTCCGCACATGGGATCGACCCAATGGCGAGACTCCCAACCAGGTGATTGCAAGTCAATCCAGCTGCCCGGATTACATGTCAACTGGGGAATACAAGGCCTTGGCTGTCTTGCCCTCCGGTTGCCGTCTCGCATGGTTGAATATCTTACGGGAGCTCGCTAGTCCCACGGTTGACTTCAACAAAGCAGAGACAACTATCTTCCTGCTTCAAATGAGCATGCAGGCTGGACCGCACTCCGAACTGGACTCGGATCCCATGCGCCAAACCCACAAACGACTCTCCGACCCCAAATTTGATTGTCAGATGCTAAAGTATATTTCTCAGTGTATCGCAAGGGTAGAAAAGAACTGGGAGTCTCACACTGCTCTATGCTCTTTCACTGTCCTAGCAACTCGACTACTCTCACTTGCTGATCCAGTCTTGTCTCGACGGGTTCTTGACCTACTCAACCATTGCCGCGACATCTCATACAAGTGGCTAATGAGATTGATCATCAAGATACAAGACACAAGCGACGACGTGCAACGAAAGGAGTTCTTAGAGACAGCCCTAAACATAGCCATGATATGCATGGAGACGTTCAACATGGACGACAAATTCCTGCAAAAGGTTCTTGCCGACGCGCAACAAGCGTCCATTCTTGTCGAAGCTTCCCTCATCATCCACAACAGCTCGAGTGGCAACGCCGCCTCCCAAGATCCCCTCCATGGCATCATGCGAGAAAGAGTCCGACAAACACTTCATCGCAGCCGGTATGTCATGGTCCACGAGGTCGCTTTGAAAGGGAATAACTGCGTCGATCTCGCTATTCAACGAAATTGGCCTGACTACTCCCGGACAACCGCATGGTCTCTGGCCTCTGCAACATGTTATTGGCTCCAGACAAAGTCTGGTCAAAGGACTGTACACCTGAGTTTGCTTACCGGTGAGCTCCTCATCAACGGCTCGCCCTTGGCACGTTTGCCTCGCCATTACGAGTTACACGACGACTACAAGAGGCTCTTTGGATGCATGATCCTGGACGTCATGCCAAGTGACCTAGCAGGAATGAGGTTCAGCGCCACGAAATCCTTCCAAGGTTATTCAGTTCACTTCGGCATGCAGTCGAATGACCTTTTAGTGCGACTGGTCAAGAATGGCTCGACGATGGACCTTGTTCCGCCCAGAGCACTCCAAGGGTCTGTGCCTGATCGGTTTACCAACGACTACGTCCACTGGTACGATGACGATACAAGAGAAATTGAGTTCTGCAAGCTCACTGGCCCTTGGGCCACAAAGGACCCCGACAACTGGCGTTTTGGACGAGATGACAGACGCTGGACCCTCGGCCGTGCCCGGACATGCCTTGTCGATCCCGGAAGTAAGCTAGCTGACCGAATCGCGGAGATCTTGAAGCCGTTGGAGGCTTCGCTCGGCATTCATTTGGTCTATTCGACCAATGACAATGGCCTCGACATTCACATCCCAGGTTTACAGCTCGAGTTCCATCTCAGATCGGGCGAGTCGACCATCAAGTCTCGCCAGTTTCGAAATTTGCAGATCGATGCCGACCAGTCTCTCGGCACACTGGTGGGACTTGACAGCAAACTGGTATTGCGTGGCAACCGAGACTCATCAGACAGAATGGTCCTGATCCCCGAGGGCAAGCTTGAATACAAGACGAAGATTATTACCCGCCAGGAGAGACACATTGCCATCACTGTGACCCACGGCACTGCATCTAGGGTCCAGGCTTACAAGATTGACCATCTCCTCTCTCGACTAGTCGCCAATACAAAGGTGGAAAGCAAGCTCTTCCTGGCCTACGTCCACGCACTCACGTCGTTCTGCCTCCCAGATCCTTTTCTCAAACGTACAGGAACCGAGGAAGCCATTGAGATTCTGACATCGGCGTCAGTCCGGGCACCGTCGGCAATGACAGAGACAGCCTACGAGAGGTTAGCATGGATCTCCAGCCTGTCACCGTCGCGATCCTTCTATCCCAAACATGAGAAGGTCATGCAAACAGTCAACTGGGATGCCGATCTACAGTTTCCTTCGCAGCATGATCGCTTCTACACCATCACTCAAGAGATTCTTGACAGGTCTCGCAAAGTCAGCTTCTTATACCCTAAGCACAAGGTACCGGAGTACCCGCAACGCACATGTCTTCACCTAGTCGAGCGCGCCATTCTCAGAGCTTCTCGAGAACACGTTGCCGGTTTTGGCGTCGAGAAGGTTACGTCTTGGTACGATGTGAAGTACAAGGCAAGAGATCGCGGACAGAAGTCGGACCAAGCAGCCCGCGCCACGGACATGGCCGTCCGGATCTTCCATGAACACGGCACTGCCCTGCAGAGAGTTGATCCCAATTTCGCTGTCGTCCTGTACAACAAAATTATCCACAGCAAGCTAGTTGCGGTCCGACAAGTGCCCCAGAGGAGTTCGATGCACTACGACTCGAGATGGCTAAAGACTCCAGATGAGGTTTTCAGTTCCCATTGGTATGAGCTACATTATGCCTTTCAGATACAGCAGAAGTGGCTGAATAAGTTTGAGCAGATGGTCTGGCTCGCCACGTTATCCTATTCGGACCACAATGATCCTCAGATTACCCAAGCATTCTTGATGCTTGCTCAATCCTCTGTAGTCTCAGCTGCCCCATTAGCTCCCCCAGGTACCTACGACCTGTCCAAGGGATATAAGGCTATCGCCGACGAGATTACGCAGCTGGCGAACCAGGCGGCAAAGCCTATCAACGCGTGCCCAGAAGCATCCCTACCAGCTTGCCAGAATGAAACAGGCAAGGAGACATTGGAAAGGCGCCATAGACAGCACACTAAGAACAAGACAAAGGCAGTTCAGGCGTTTAGATACGCTGTTTCGCGTCAATGGCCCTCTAAGACGCCGGAGAAGCCAACAGACACCGCGATTACTACATACCTGTACACCGAGAAGGCGCGGGGCCTTTTGGGATGCAAGTGGAGGGTATGGCACGAAAACTTGATGTTCATGAAGTATCTAGAGAATCTTGCTGCGCTTCTCAGCGGAGTACCAGTGCAGATTCTCGCCCTCGACCCTTTGCCCGGCAAGGTCATGGCACCACCCAAAGCCCGTTGGCAAGGATTCCTATCCATCCAAGATCTCTTTCTCAGCGCGCCTCCGACAAGTGGCCTTGGTCAAGTCGCGAGGTTGGATGGCTTGGTTCACGTAACCAAGCGTGACTCCGAGGCCAGCTGCAAGTTGACAGGAATTATCGACAATCTCGACTCGAGGGCCAGGTTACAGTATGAACATCGCTATTTCCACGAGCTACGACAGAGTCTTTCCAGGTTGCAAGAGTACGATGAGCATGACCTGGACGGAAAGAAACTCGCACAGCACGCTTCCGTCTTCCAGAAGCACCTTCAAGATTGCACGAGCCACGCCGAGGGTATCTACCGTACCTTGTCCGACGGTATCATGAATTCAAAGACGCGACGATCTGGCACCAAGCTCTCAGACAGGGTGTAGCACATCCTCCGAGATTCCGGCTATCTTCCACGCATCGCACCGCTAATTTTACTCCAACAACTGCGACCGTCGCAGTCCACGCATCCGCCTGACTCATGGAAGATGGCTATTGTCGAGTACGGTGTTGCCATCACCGCCGTGCGGAAAGCCAAGCGTCTCCTCAAATTTCAATCCAACCACGCAGATCTTCTCCGAGAACTCGAGAACACTGGGCACACAACCTGGAACCCCCGAGACCATCCGGAGTGGTTGCTACTAGAATGCGAGAGCGAGATCATGATCAGAGATGTGCAGCAGCAGATCGCGCAGCAGATGATTACACCCCCGGATAACAAGAGCGCTGTGATGCAGCTAAACATGGGCGAGGGCAAGTCTACTGTCATCGTCCCGATTGTCGCTACCGCTCTCGGAGACGGATCCAAGCTCGTTCGAGTAATTGTCGCCAAGCCGCAAGCGAAGCAGATGCACCAGATGCTGGTGTCAAAGCTGTCTGGCTTGCTTGACCGTCCAGTCTATCTGTTACCATTCTCGCCAGACATCCGCATGAATACGATCCGAGCAGACACCATCCACTGGCTGATGAAGAGATGCATGAAGGAGGGTGGTGTCTTGATGGTTCAGCCAGAGCATCTGTTGTCGTTTCAGCTGATGGAGCTGGAATGCAAGCTTGGCAACAAGGATGAAGCATCTGGACAAATGATGAATACTCGCAACTTCTTTGACCAGTCATCGAGAGACATTGTCGATGAGAGCGACGAGAACTTTAGCGTCAAGTTTGAGCTTATCTACACTCTTGGAAACCAACGATCCATCGAGAACAGTCCGGGAAGATGGGTCATCATCCAGCAAGTCCTTGCACTTGTTGCCAAGATGGCGAGGGAGGCAAAGGCAAGGTCGGAATTCTCGGACTCACTTGAGTTCTACGATTGTCATGGCGAGAGGCATCCCAAGATACGATTCCTACAGGTCGAGACCGGTGAGGCGATCCTCGGTCGTGTGGCCAACTCAATCTGCAGTACTGGTATGTCTGGGTTACCAATCGCACGGCAAGGTAGATCGACCAGAGACGCTATTCACAATTACATGACTCGGTGGAATCTTACGACTGCTGAAATCTCCAGAGTTGAGGATAGCCTCTTTTGGGATGATACGACCAAGGGCCCAATCCTACTCCTCCGAGGCCTCTTTGCAGGTGGAATCCTCACATTCACTCTGGGTCAAAAGCGCTGGAGGGTCAACTATGGTGTTGATCCGAATCGAGAGAAAGGGACTAAGCTCGCCGTCCCCTTCCGAGCCAAAGACAATCCTACGCCTCGTTCCGAATTCAGTCACCCCGACGTAGTCATTGTGCTTACCTGTCTGAGCTACTACTACAGTGGGCTCGACGATGATGCTCTTTTTGCGGCATTTGGCCTGCTCACCAGCTCTGATGATGCTGAACAAGAGTATCAGGAGTGGGTTGAAACGGCTCCCACTCTGCCGTCGGAGTTCAGAGCCCTCGGAGGCGTCAACCTGCGTGACCGTGTTCAATGCCTGACGGACATCTTCCCGTACCTCCGCTACTCCAAGTCTGCGATAGACTACTATCTGTCCCACCTCGTTTTCGCCAAAGAATCCAAGGAATTCCCCCACAAGCTGTCGGCGTCAGGCTGGGACCTGGGCAAGGCAAAGACGCATCCCACGACCGGATTCAGCGGGACAAACGACTCTCGATATGTTCTTCCTCTCGGCATCAAGCAGCTGGATCTTCCCGAGCAGAACCACACGAACGCACTGGTGCTCGACTACCTGCTCCAGCCACAGAACGGTATTGCTTTGATGCCACGAGACACGAAAGGACAGACTTTGGACAGCCAAATGCTTCTTCACATGGTTTCGAACATGAGTCCCAACACTCGGGTGATTCTCGACGTCGGAGCACAGGTCATTGATCTCGACAACCTGGACTTTGCCAAGAAGTGGCTTGTCTGCTGCCCGGATGCTGACAGCACCCAAGCTGTGATCTGCTGCAACGAACAAGACGAGATTATTGTAGTCGACCGCTCTGGCAAGATTGAGGAGCTTCAGACATCCCCCTTCGCTGACCAGATGGATCGATGTCTCGTCTTTCTCGATGAAGCTCACACTCGAGGCACTGACCTCAAACTCCCCGCCAATTATCGTGCTGCTGTTACTTTGGGTGCTGGTCTCACCAAGGATCGATTGGTTCAAGGTAAGAGAATCTTTGTTCTGGTCTGAATGTCGCTAACAGTCTCGATAGCATGTATGCGAATGCGGAAACTCGGCAAAGGACAGACCGTGGAGTTCTGCATCCCATGGGAAATCGAACAGAAGATTATGCAACTCAAGAGCGAAGACAACACCGGCCACTGTGACATGACCGTATCCGACGTCCTCTGCTGGGTCATGACCGAAACATGCCTCGATCTGCGCAAAGCCATCCCACTCTGGCTCAACCAGGGTGTCCGCTTCAGCAAGCAGAGCACGTTCTGGCCAGAGGACAAAACAGGCCAGGAACCTGTCGGCGTCACCTCGAAATGGGCTGAGGGTTTCCTCGAAGACGAAGCGCAGAGTTTGGATCATCGCTATCGCCCACAGAAAGGACACAGCGAGTTGGCTGCCCTCCTGGACCAAGTCAAAGGTTCTATGGGTGACGAATTTCGATCTCGATGTAATGAGTTTGGCTTGACAGAGCTGAGCACATGCTCCCTCCAAGAGGAACAGGAACGTGAACTCTCGCCAGAGACGCAGCAAGAACGGCAAGTCGAGAAGCCGCCCAAGGCCGAGCCGGAGACTCACAGTATTACTCCTCAGCTGAGGTACTGGATATCGAATGGCTCTTTCCCAGACAATTCTCCTGCGTTCGATGATGCCATCAAACCAGCCTTCAAGGCACTCGAGTATACCTCGGCCGCCAGCCTCTTCAACGTGGAGCATTTCCCCGACTGTATCCGAGCTACACTCGACTTTTGCAAGACAGTCAAGGGAGATTTTGGGCCCAACAACTACTCCGACTGGTTTCAGCGTCCCGTGCAGTGGATTCTCACGAGCAAGACCGAAGACGAGCCGTTTCGGCTGGTGATTATCAGCCCCTTTGAAGCTCAAGAGCTTCTTCCGCTCATCGAGACGTCGAGGAATGTCACTCTGCATCTCTATACTCCTCGGGTCAACCTTGGCTTCCAGTCTCTCGACCACTTGCAACTCTACTGTGTGACCGGCGTGTCGCACAACTACACGGCTCCCCGGAGCATCATCACACTTGTCAATCTCTTTGCCGGGCAGCTCTACCTCTCCTCTTTTGACGATTACAAGCGCGTTTGTGAGTCGCTTGGTCTGGCCTGTGCCACCGTAGATGACTCTGTCACTCTTGGCCCGGACGGTTTCATTCCACCTGGAAGCAAAGGAACTGTTGTCAACAGATCTGGCTTCACCAAGAGTCCGGTGCAGTTCTTGAAAGTTCTGATGGAGAAGATTCGGCATGATTGCGCTGTGATCAAGAAGACGGACATGGGCAAAGTTTTCGAAGGTGTACGATTGTTGGAAGATGATTTTGCTGAGAGGGATTAGACTAGAGGTTGGATGTTTCTTCGACCGAGCTGGGACCCTAGGAAAGAAGTTTGTAGTAGCAGCAGGTCAATGAGTAGCAGGACTTGGATGGTGGTCTTGAAACGAGCCATTGTGAATGCTGGCATAGTATCATCCCAGCCACGCAGAGCCAGTATTCTTGGTGCTAGATGCCATACGTCGTGATTAGTTGGTCTTGACTGCTGTGCTGGAGTTGTAGACGCTGACATGGTTAAACACTAGTCAATGAACTTTAACCAAAGCATGGTTATCTTATGTTGCATCGCCTTTGGAGTCAAGGCCGAGCTGCTCGCGCTTGGTCGGTAGTTTGTGCCGGCCTCGCCTTGCCATGTTAACTCCGAGGGCGAAGTAACCGGCTGGCCTCTATCTAGACTCTTGGTCAGAGGTCGATCAACCAATCCCCCATACTCTTGCGCTCTTCTCCTTGCTTGCTGTATCATACATCCTCTGCTAGACGAGAATTTCCCGGTTTCCCTTGAACTTGAAGTGTGGATATCGATATCATTGTCAACTGTGCCAACACCATGACCCATCGTCGCTTTGTCGGTGTTGACAGGGTCACCCATGGCCACACCGTCCTTTCTATCGCATTGCGTTTTGGTTTCACGTCTCCAGCTCCAAGCCCCGAACGCCGACTCTGTAGCTTCCACGTTTTCTTTTCATACAAGGTCCTCGACACGTACCTTGAGCACTTGAGCAGCACACATCTCAACCATTTCCATCAGGGATCCTACACAGACACCAAGAGATGGCACCTCATAAAGACCCTGCGCTGAACCAAATCGCAGACGGAAATGTCACACACGACCGCCTAATCCCGGTTTCCGACCTCAGCTTGGGGATTGTCGGTTGGGATTCCCACCATGATCCAAGCATGCCACTCAACTTCCCCCCGAGAAGGAAATGGTTGATAGCATCCATCTTGTCCACAATGTCTCTGGTCACGCCGTTTGCTTCGGCCATATCCTCCCCGGCCCAGGACTACATCAATCGAGACTTTGGCAACACAAACAGCATGCTGGCCACCTTGAGCGTCACGATATACTTGCTGGGCTATGCTATAGGGCCACTGTTTTTAGCCCCCCTCAGCGAAATCTATGGGAGAAAGCCCGTCCTGAGCGCAGCGAATTTCTTTTTTTGCTTCTGGCAGATTGGATGTGCACTCAGCCCAAACATGTCAGCGCTGATCGTTTTCAGATTCTTAGCAGGAGTCGGTGGATCAGGATCCTTGGTAGGCTTGCCCAACCGCAACGGTCTATTCGATACTGACAAGTACTCTCTAGACTCTAGGGGGTGGTGTCATCAGCGACGTGTTTACTGTCGATCAGAGAGGTACGGCTATGGGTGTGTATGTCGCAGGGCCGCTGCTAGGTATTGCCCCCCCCCCCCCCAATCTTCGTATATCCTGTTATGCGAACTGACAAGTCTTTCCAGGGCCTGCACTGGGCCCGCTGGTTGGAGGGTTTGTCGTGGTCGACTTGGGATGGCGATGGGTGTTCTGGCTTGTCCTCATCGTCGGCAGTATCTTGTCTGTGCTCTACCAGCTCTTGACGCCTGAGACGAACCATCACGTTTTGATCCAACGCAAAGTGGTGAAGCTTGAACGTTCCCTCGGACAGGGCGAACTCAAAAGCTGTTACCTGGCATTGCAACCATCTTCGGATGCGAAGCAGCGCCTGATTCAAGGTCTGACCAGGCCCATCAAGCTTCTCATCCTATCCCCCCTCGTCTTCTCCCTCTCGCTCTACATTGCCTTCACCTATGGGGTTATGTACCTTCTTTTCACGACTATTCCTCAAGTCTTTCGGAACACGTACGGGTTCGACATTCAGATTGCCGGACTGGTCTATATTGCCCTCGGGGTAGGTAACATGATCGGATGGGCTGTTGTCACTTTATTTTCAGACAAGAGCGTTGCGTACAAGATAAAAGCAGGCGGTGGTGTATTCGTGCCAGAGATGAGACTCTACTTGACCATCGGCTTTAGTCTGCTCTTACCCATCACCTTCTTCTGGTACGGATGGTCGACATATACCGAGATCAGCTACTTTTCGGCCATATTCAGCCTTATCCCGTTTGGAGTTGGCATCGTAGGGGTGAGCATCCCCATCATGACATATCTGGTGGATGCCTATACAGAATATGCCGCCAGTGCACTCGCTGCGAGTACAGTGTTCCGGAGCTTGGGCGGTATGCTGTTACCTCTTGCAGGACGAAAGATGTATGCGTCGCTGGGGCTTGCCTGGGGAAACTGCTTGCTTGGGTTCATTTGCATGGGCCTCATCCCAGTGCCATGGCTTATATACAAGTATGGTGCTACGCTCCGGGCAAAGACGAAGATGAAGCTATAAGTCCTTGGAAGTCGTGCTACTAAGAAATAGTCAACATGAACCGTACAAGAATATAATGTTTGTACGAGATGAGTATACATGATTTTTTGGTCGAGATTTGGCTCTCACGGACATAAAGTCCATTCGTACCTTGATATTTCTACATCCTTGGAGCTAATACTATGCATAGCTCGAGGCCCTCTGCACTACAACCATCTCGACCAAGTGTCTAAGCATGACGATCAAGTAGGGCAGAGGCTAAACATGATTGAAAATAGTAGTACCCTGCTACACTCACTACATAGCCACTGTCGACTCGCCCGCCTAGTTCAGCCGCTGAGGGACAAGCTCGACGATGTAACCATTCTACAATTCATTAGCTCCTCATATCGCCATGGTCTGCTGGTTATCACTCTTACCGGATCAATCACGCAAGCCACCTTTTCCAGCGTCTTTTTGTAGCTGTCAACCATCTCCTCCGTGCCAACGCCTCGACCCTTCTCCCACTCCGTTAAAGGAATACTATCTCTCCCGCTGTACCCCAGCTCCTTCACTACCGTGACCCCTGCAGCCCTCAACCGAGCGACTGTGGCCTGGACGTCGGGCACTGTAAATCCAAGATGACCAAAGCCGAGAGCTGGAGCAGTGTTTCCGTTGGAGATTTCATAACCCCCTTGCTCTGCAGATCGTTCCGAGCCATGGATATGCTTCAGCTCCAGCAGACCAGGCGTCTGCACGATTGTTTCGAAGCTTGCTGTCGAGCGTGACCACTGCTTCAAGTCTGCCCTGTCGGCTTCGGTACGCGGAAAGCCTAGATAGTAGATGGTGAAAGGGCCGGTGTTCATGGTGAAGACAGTTCGCATTCCCATAAGGTCGATGTAGAAGTGAAGCGTTTTCTGAGGGTCCCTGATACGAAGCATGAAGTGATTGAGCCGATAGCCAATGGTCGGGCTGGACTCTGGCAGTTCAGGATCGTCGTAATGGCCGCCGGGGTGAAACTGACCTGGCTCAGGCTCAGAGCCGAGGATACGGCCCAAGGTAGAGAGTTGGTCTGAAACCATGACGATTGGTCTTTTGGCGTTGTACCGTTATGTTGTGGAGTGGGTGACTATGGCAAGCAACTCAAATGGCTGGGAATGCTACACTAGATATTTCAAGTGCATCAGACAGGGTTCGGACAGACTCGGATGCGCGACTAGGACTCACCGATGGTATCGGCGCGAATGTCGATGCGATTCGCGCTTCGGCTTTACAACAACGCCCGATATTGTTGATCAGTTTCACATGGGTTATTCTCAGCATTGAGCTTACGAGCCTTCAGTCTATGCTGTCTGGACAGCTGGCTATAAGTAGGTTGCTCGAAAACCCTCACAATGTCGACGATCACAAACACAAACACAACAAAAGACGGTCAAGGTCTCTTCCAACTTGAGCATCTTGCACACGGCCTCATCGATCATGGCGACGTCGGAAGAAGCCCAAGTCCTCATTGTCGGAGCAGGTATGGATGGCTAAGCAGATGATACAAGCGCCCCAGCGTGGAAACGCCTGCTGATGGTGTCTCAGGGGCGACTGGCCTACTCATCGCACAGGGCCTGAAAAAGGTCAGCAGTCCCTGCTATACTAACTAGTGTGCGTGCGTCTAGAGGTATCTGACCTTTGATGGCTGCAGGCCGGTATCCAAGCTACTGTATGCGAGCGTGAGAGCGAGCAGAGTTATCACGAAAAGCCAGGCTGGTGGAACATGGCGCTGCATTGGGCATTGCCCAACGTAGAAGCATGCCTACCTCGTGAGGTATTCTCAAACTTGAAACAGGCTGAGAGTGACCCGTGGACCGAGTATCCGGAGGAACTCGCACGATCGATCCCCATGATCAATGGGAGAACGGGCCAGGTTCTCACTCACGTCAAAGCCGACGGGCCTAAGCGCGTCGTCCGTGGGCGGCTGCGAGACCTTTTCAAGACAGGAATCGATGTCAAGTACGGTATGGACTTGTCCGGCCTGCATGTTGACGGCAACACTGTTGTCGCGAGCTTCAACAACGGCACAGAAATACAGAAGGCTTCCTATGTCGTAGGATGCGACGGCGGTGAGTCTGGCTTGCAGCGTAGGATATAGTCGGACACGCTGATGTGCATGATGTTGGTGGGCAGCTCGCAGCGCAATTCGAAGCCACTTGGTAGATGCACAAGCAAATGTCCTGTCACCCTGCGAAATCACAAACTTGGTTCGTTTCTCCCCTTCCTACACAAACATGGCCAGTTGACATTGGCTAAGTCGAGGAGTTACTTGTTGTGCAGTTCTCAGCCGAGCAATCATTGTGGTTGCGCAACGCGGCCCCCCATCCAATAGCCACAGTTCGTTCTTATATACCTTGACAAACAAACACGTCGGTTTCCAGCTAATCCCCCCTATCAGCTTGGACCTCACCCTGATCAACCAACCTATTTCTTTCTCTCACGTCTGTTCAGCAATCACATTCCATCCATGGGCAGTGGGGAGCGATGCTAACACAGCTGACAGTCGGTGATGTCCCAGACCCTCAGAAACCCGAAACGTGGAAATGGCAGGCATCTCTGTCGATTTGGTTAGAGGACATACCGTCAACCCCGGAAGCGAGGATGCAAGCTTTCAAGCATTACGGTTCCAACTACTGCGAGCCTTTCAGGTCACTTGTTAGCTGGGTGGATGAGGCAACTATCATCCCGTCCAGAAACGTGAGCACCGGTCCCCCAAGATGGATTTCATGTCCTTGTCTAATTCCATCTCTGCAAAGTTCTGTGACTGGCGAAACATCCGGCCGTGGGCACAGCTCGATGGCAGAGTTACAATCGCTGGCGATGCTGCTCACCCAATGGTGCCTTGTAAGCAAACCTGCCTAGCCACGTTTGCAATGAGGAGAAGAGCACTGATTTCATCCAACAGTTCGAGCTCAAGGGTTGAATAACGCACTGGAAGATGCGGGCCGTTATGTTGGCGCAATTCGACAGGTGCTCATCGAGGGCGGCGACAGAAGCGAGATCATGGCCAAGTACAACGACGATGTATACCAGCGTGGAAAGGAAGCCATCGAGACATCGGCAGACCAGATGTACGCTTGTCATAACTGGGATACTCTGATGGATTCGCCTCTGTTCAAAAAGGGATTTACGAATACGTGACCACTGCCATACGCAACGGCCCTTTCGAAGGCTACACCCTTTTGCAATATATTCAAGACAGGATCTGGGCCGAACAAGTAAACATTGTGAATGCTGGCGTATTATCATTATATCATTGTTGGCTGCTGCGCCGTCTTGTCGTAACTGTCTACTTTCTACCGATATATACCAATTCAGAGGTAAAAGAGACCACAGTCCTTGCGAGGCGCTCGCTGTCGAGAAAAGGCTAGGATCCCATCCAAGGCCGTTCCGCAGCCCAGCGAAAAGGGGTCATTAGAAGAAAAAAGTGTTTTCATGTCGTATCATTTCAGGTGCAGTGAACAAAGCCGTCATCGTGCGTGTGGCACGAAGCAGAAGCATCCGAGGTAGCGCTAGGAGCGGCTGAAGCCGTGGTGCTAGGCGCAGTCACCTTGTCCTCAACCTCTTCCTCATCAACCTCGCCAGAGCATCCCACGCCGGGGGCAGCAATGTCGTAGGCGTAGACGTCAATGGCAAAGTACTGAAGCGTGTCGCTGTCGATGACGCTCCTGGAAGGGTCGGACTTGGCGAGGGCGAGGACATCGACGTACTCCTCGGCGAAGTGGCCGACGACCTCCTCGCTGACGGTGGGGACGTGGAGGACGCGGTGAAGAAGATCGGTGGCCCAGAAGGTGTTGAGCCTGGATTCGGCGACGGTGTAGCCGAGACCGCAGACGGAGTCGAGGCTGCGGCGGATCTCGAAGGAGAGGGGGCAGATGACGGTCTCTTCGGTGGCGTTCTCACCTCGCCAGTGGCCAGCCCAGGCTGCTACATGTCAGTTTCTTCTCGCATGGGGCTGGATGGACTGCTGCTACTCACCATCTTGCGTGGCGCAGTTCCTGTCCGGGTCGTCACAGCGGAACAGCATGCCCGTCTTGTCGGCGTTGATGACACGGTCGTACCAACCAATCGGCTGAGACGTCGAGGCGTTGCCAAAGTACTTTTGAACAAACTCAGACTTGTGGCCATGTCGAAGGATATGATCCTTGGCGTGCTGAGCCAGCTGAACAGTCTCATCCAGAGCCGTAGTCAGCTGACGACGGAGAGTCGAGTTGCAAGACTGATGAATGGGGTAGCTCTTGGCCCAGCCCTCGGCCCAGTCGTAGACATGGCCGGCTCCAGTGGCTTGGGTGGAAGACGAAGAAGCCTTGGTCGAGGTGGGCTCCTGACGGCCAAAGATGGGCGTGGCGGTGGCAGCTCCAAAGAGGAGGACGGCCGCGGTGGTGGACTTGAACATCATCTTGAAGGTGGTAGGACGGGGAGGAGAGACGTTGTCTTTGGCGTTGTCGGTTCACGTGTGAGATGAAGCTGCGAGGCTGAGAGGCTGAGAGGCTGAGGAGGAACGAGTGTACGCAGGAGGCGTTTCAGGGTATTTATAACAAAGTTGTAGCGGGCCATGGCAGCTCTTGCATGGTATCTGATGATGTTTCTTTTTTTCGCCTCTAGTCGTTTTGTGCGTAGGTAGTCGTCGTGGGGGTTGAATAGCGCGAACAATGATAGATGGGGTTGAAGGATAGAACTCGGACTAAACCAAGACTGGAAACTAAGGTACTCAGGCGTCATATCAGCAAATCAAGAGTCAAGACTGCCTGACAGCCTCGTTACCAAGACATCCTTGTCCTACCTCGATTGTCTATCCAGGTTCCTAGTGCCCACTACGAGGCAACTATCAAGGTATCTTGGCATCGCTTGTATCTTTTTTAGAGCCAAACATGGCGTGGATCAAGGTCAAGGCCCCACGCGTAGAACCCGTCAAGGTAAAAACTATGCTTAAAGCCTTTGACTAGCTTCTTTCTTGTCTTGACCCCCGCCGTTGCAACCTTGATAGACAGTCAGAAACGGTTCTTGATGGTTAAACGCCATCTTGCTTATTCTTACGCCTGCAACTGTTAGCCCGCCATGTAACGCTGCCGCAGTCTGTTGGTGGCGTTGATGCAAGACCCTGCGCATACAATGTTGAGGCATTTACAGTCAGTTCCTTGCTTCCTGGTCTAGGTACCTCGCTCATCTCTAGCTCTGAAGGATTCTCTTTGTCTTGTCAACTATTGGCCTAATGACTCTTGTAGCTCAACAGCCAAACCTATGTTTTCTTATACGTGATTAATACCTCATTTGATACACAAACCCCTATTTCCTTGGACGACGAAACAAACTCCATCTCGACGCACCTTTCTCCTTCATCCTGCTCAGCACCTCCAACGCTCTATCAACATTCACTTTCAACTCGTGCATGTCCCCCCTTGCACTCTTGGCCGTCTCTTCGTTAGATACCATGCCGCTCAGCAAGCGGTGCAATACCCTGACATCTTTGCTCGCCACACCTGACCGTGGCATAGTCTCCAAAACCACAACAATCGTCTTGACAGTTTGCACCGAGAATGCCTTTTCTTTTTCAAGGCAGAGCATGAAATGCTTGAACAGGGATTTCCCGTCAAAAGTCTGACCGGCGCTCGCTCCTTTACTGACAAGCAACTCGACCATGGCCGGCCACCGACCGAGATTGACACACTGCGTTGAGTCGAGCATCTTGCTACCAGGCCGCAGAGCGTAATCCAGCAGAGGTCTTCCGGTCCTGGACTTTATCGACTCACAGAGGCAAGGGTCCCCGGCAACAGAGAGGACGAGACCTTGCCGCACAGCCAGAGAGAGCAGATCATGAGATGCATCTGTCAGCTCCACGTCGGTTTGCTGTCGGAAGCGCAGACCATTGTGCCAGTGGCCTTTGTCGGAGCACTTGTACACATTCTGGTACAGGTGCGTCATGGCGTTATCCAGCTCTGCCATTAGACGAGTCTGGGCTTCCCCTGACGCTCTCTCGGCGCTCCGACATGTCACCAAGGCGTAGTAGGCCATCGTCTCCAGCGTCAAGGGAATCGACGAGCCACCAATCACGTAGTTGTTCGGGTCGTCGTGCGGAAATGTTTTGATGCGGAGGATCAAGAGACGAAGAAGCGCACTTTCGGCAGTAAAGTCGTCTCCAGATGCTCCAGTGGCGGCCGCCTTCAACTTGGCGTAAACTTCCTTGTCCGACACAAATTCAAAGACGGTTCTGTGTATGAACGACACAAATGGGCTTCCTTCCTTCTTTTCCAGGTCGTTTGGATAGCTGTCCGAGAAGGGATTCCGCAGCCCTCCAACCCTACCGCCTTCGGTGCGATGTACTTCGATGAGCCCAAGGCATCGACTGGATATGCGCAGCTCCATGGAATCCATCAGTTTGTATGCTTTTTCCTCGGCGAGGGGTGCGATGGGAATGGTGTACACTGACGTCTCGTCGAGTTCTTCCAGCATGGCCAAGCCAAGCAGACTCGTCCGAGCCCCCTTGGCCGTTCCAACACTGAGAATCTGGAGCAGACGGGAAACTTGTGGTTGGTATCGCTTAGAGATCTTCTTCCACATGTGCAGGTAGAGGTCTTCGAGGTCGGTCGGAAGCTCAAGGAAGTAGCTTCGTAGCTCGTCGACTGAGTCGCCGTTGGAGAGACCAAGCAGCAGGGAACGGACAACAAGACAGACCCAGAGAAAGACACCGGATGAATGGTCCACTATCTCTGTCTTCAGTTCCTTGATGAGAGAGCCTTGCTCCTTGATCATAGTCTGAACACGTGGATGCTCCCCAATCTTGTCGTTGACATAATTCTTGATATCAGGTAGCGTGAGCTCGTGAAGGCGAAGTCTTGGGTAGCCAGCAAACCGTTCTTCAAACACCACCCAGGGACGGCTGGTAAGGATGAACTTGACATTCTCCAACGTGGACAATGACTTGAAATCATCCACTAGCTCGCCAACCTGGTCCTTCTCCGCGTCGTACTCATCCAGTCCGTCCACGACGATGATGAACCGCTCCTCAGGACAGCTCTTGAGCGCATTTTCGAACGATCTCTTGAGCTCCACATACGTCGGTTCAAATGTTTCGCCCCTTTGTCGCGTCAAGCATGCCTGATACCGCTCGGGGAATGCAGCCTCGATCAAGTGCGGTCGCTTGGTGAGGATCTGATGAAGCAAGGCTCTCAACACGCCAATCTCGGATTTTTGCAGCGCAGTACCCTTATAGTAGAAATAGAAACTAGCCAGGGTTACGCGCATTTCTCCTGCCCATGACGACAGAGCCAGCTTTGTCTCGTCGTGTTCGACGGCGAACTTGGTCAGCGTGCTCTTCCCTGAGCCAGCCTTGCCCGTGATCCAGTAAATGTCCCCATCATTGCTTAGAAATTCTCGAAAGTTGGCCCAAGGCTTTTGCTCTTTGACGGGGTCGCAGAACAGCCACTCGTAGGTTTTCTTGTATGCTTCGTGGATGATGTCTTCCCGGTCTTGCATGGTAGGGAACCACAGTGAGACCAAAAAGGAGTCCTTTATGTTGCTGATTATTGTGTCGCTTGGCGTGAGTGAGTTCATGATGACTTTAATTGCTCCTCGACTCGCCCTTTTCGGCTGCTTTGGCGGGTTACTGGGTCGATGAGCCGAGCTGACGAAGCCCATGAGCTCTTGGTGTCGCTGTCGAGCGGCGGCTTCACTGCGAATCTGGCATTCTAGTATCATGTCGTTTTGCTGTTTGATCTCGTCAAACTGGTTGAACAACTGAGGAATAATTGCTTGTGCTTGCTGATCTAGCTTTCCAACGACATCTTCGACTCGTAGCGATTGCGTGTCCAGCTTCTTCTGGATCACAATGACAGCATGGAACTGAAGCTCGTCTCGTACCGCTGCCAGACGTTTCTCCAGCTTTTCGACATCTTCCTTTTTCCACATCGTCATAATGGTATGGCTTAAAACGTGCCATGGCTTCCCGCCCTGTCCCTTCTCACGTAGCTTTTGAAGGAGTAGTTTGAGTTCTTGCGCGATGCGCACCGCTTCGTCACCAAGATTTAGCAGCACAGAGTCATCGGATCCTTGTGAAGCAGGTCCGCAACTGCGAAGTTCTCTTGTGATATCTTCAGAAGTAGAAAGGGCATGGCTGGCAATCTTTTCAATCGAAGAATGGTCGGCCGTGCTTCCAGCCTCGTAGACCTGCTTCGAGATGGTGATGACTTCACTTGTGAAACTGATAACTTGAAAGATGTTGGCCGCTAAGCTCAGCGCTGAGATTGGATCCATGATGGAGTGAGGAGGAGATGTTCATTCTGTTTGTTTCCTTTGCGAAAACGGCAAGATTTGGATCATGAAAGTAAGAATGCCTTGCCTCCTCACGTGGCACTATGGCTTACTTTACTCTCAGCCGCACTTCAGCTCGGTGGTTCGTTGTGCCGGTCCGTGAGCTCAATCTGCCCAATCAGTTATTCTAGCAACGACGCGTTTAGTCAAGTTGCGAATAGGAGTGGTAGTTGAGCATCTACTCAGAGTATGGACTCGGTGAGGCTAAGCCTTCTCCAGATCACTAGGCCTTGCCCATAATCCCTCAGGCTCAGCACCCTTTGCTACCCGCAATAACCCTCTCCTCTCCCGCTGGGCGTTATACGTGTCTAGCCACTCTTGGCTATGACCTTTCAAGGGCGCGATCTGATCGTCGACAAGACTCGAGTTGGCCCAGTCCACCAGGTTCTTGACATATTCAACCTCCTGCCCATCGCCCGCCAAGCTATGAAACTTCCGTCCACGTCCCTTGCTAGCGACACGAGCATCATACTCCTGTCTCATCGAATCTCGACTGGGTAGTGTCGTCTTTCCTGTAAATACTCGAGCCAATGCCTGTGCTTGAAAGTCAAAGAGTGAAAAGGTGGCAGTATAGTAAGGGACTCCGATAAATGACAGTGTTGGATCCTCGGTGTAAAAGATGTCCTTGTGAAGGTTATGCACCATGCTTCCTTCTGATGTGATGAGTATATCTCGCGTCGCGTCATCCGCGGCTACATCGTCGCGGTGGTATTGTGAGATAAACGGATAGGACGTGAGATAGCCTGTAGCCAGGATAACGCCATCAACGTCTTCAAGTTTCTGGCCGTCTCGAAGCAAGATGCAGCTTTTAACAGAGCCCGATGCCTCATCTTTCTCTAGCATAAATTTGTCAATGGCTCCAACATGCTCGATATTCTCAGGGAACATTGAGGGCGGCAGGTCAAAGTCTCCTCCTCTGGTGCTCCGAATCACTTTCTTTGCAGTTTCGTTTGTCTCCCTACAGACATCGTATGCCGAAGAGCCTCCTCCAATGACAAGCACCGTCTTCCCAGCAAACTGTTCCGGACAGCGATATTGCTTGGTGTGTATGACAGCGTCGCCAAAATGAGTCTTCCATTCAGCAAGGCCTGGGGTATCAGGAATGTGTGGCAGGTTGTAATGACCGGTCGCTACTACAAGGGCATCAAAGTTCCAATGTCTCTCGATGAACCTGGGTTGACCATTGCCCTTGAGCAGGGTTATTGTTCGTAGATTCCAATGACTTCCATCGTCACTCTTCTTGGCATCTTCGACTCGTGTGTGGAAGACGGTCGCGTCGTCTACTCCAAATTGCTCGCCAAGTCCTTGTAAGTAACTTTTAATATTGTCGTGTCCGGTTATGTCTTTGGTGTCTTTTGGCCACGGACCGAGATTGCTGTACAGTAAACTTGTCGGGACGTTATTTCTTAGACCAAAATATGCAGGGCCTGGAGGCGAGAATGCGACTTCGAGAGCATCGCGGTCGTCAGTCTCGAGAGGATGACGGTTGGTTCCATTCTTGAAGCTCTTCTCTGTATCCTTTGGCAGGAATTGACCCGGGAGGGATGTTATGTAGTCACCAGCGGAGGGCTTCTCGCTCGGATACGCTGTAGTTGTTGGTGCTCGAGGGTCATATTGCCATACGCCAGATGTGGCACCAGAACGTTCAAATACAGTTACATCGGCACCTTCTTTGAGGAGATATGCCGCCGAGCAGATGCCACTGACTCCAGCACCAACGACAGCCACTTTGAGCCCTGGGCCAAACTTGGTGGGCTCTTCCGGCGATGGCGACCGTCCGTTTGTTAGGAAAGGGCTCATATTAGTTGTCGACGATTTGTCATGTGTCAAGAAACTAGGGTTACTACAAGAACCATGAGACTTTGGGGCTTCGACAGTTAGAACTAGTCGAGGTTTTCCAAGGGTTGGTACGGCATATAAGCAAGTCAACGTTACCAAGTCGGCAACTTGTGACCTCGAAAATAACTCGCCTTTCTTTCTAATCACACCTGCTATCTTGTTTCCGC
This sequence comes from Fusarium sp. NRRL 66182, assembly GCA_013266265.1. NCBI lineage: Eukaryota > Fungi > Ascomycota > Sordariomycetes > Hypocreales > Nectriaceae > Fusarium > Fusarium sp. NRRL 66182. The sequence goes on from JABFAK010000237.1 coordinate 49,608, forward strand.
ACAATGGACCATCTGACGTGCTTATTGTGTGCGCTAGCTCGCCGTTTACAGGTTGACAAGAGGCAAAGATGGAACCATCGAGCACGCCATATCGAGGATCTATGTCACAAACTCGGGCATCCCAGCTCGGAGCCGATTGACGTCTTATCTGTCAGCGATTGTGTGAGTGATATGTGCAAAGCAGGTGGCAGACTATACCTAGAAACTGGAACTGTCTGCGGTTCAGAAACGGGAGCCAATCGATATGATATAGGCTAGATAAAGCTATTCCATGCAGCTCATGGTGAGGTTTTCGTGGGATAAGTCAAGTTCAAAAAGAAAAAACTGAAACCGTTGGGTTTTATTTTGATTCTCTTTGGTCAAATTGGACTGCGGAGGAGGATAGTGAGCCTGCTTTCCAGAGAGTTTAGCACCCAACACTCAGATCTCCCCAACTGCCGCCGCAGCCTTCTTCGCTACCAATTCATTTCTATGTAGAAATCTGATAATAACAGCTGTGCCAGCCATCAGGACTGCAAACGCCATCATAGTAGAGTAGCCCTTGGGATACTGTGGTGCCTCAGTAGTCTTCCAGATGACAAGTGGCAGCCAAGCTTGGAAGACGTAGGCAATCTCGTTCATACTTCCAACCACCAGAGCCCGCTCCTCGTTATCATCCTTGCAAATCTCGTGAGCCCAGGCAAATGTCAATCCGCTGATACCTCCTCCCAGACCGATGAGGATGAAGCAAGCCCACTTCCACCCGTCGGGGATATCCCACGCCGCAAGACTGGCGTAGAGGACGGTGAGCATCGTGCCTGAGAAGACGATTGGCTGCCATCTGCTGCCCTTGAAGATGGTATCAGAAGACCAGGCGTAGATAAGAGTCATGACGACTCCGACTGCCGACTGAATGGTTGGATACGTGTTGACATCCGTGACGCTGTATCCCTCGTCACTGAGCCACAACTGGAAGGCAGGCTGAGCGATACCACCACACCCATTGTTGAAAAGAATGTATAGCAGCGTCAAGAGATAGATATGCCAGCTGGAGAAGATCTTCTTGACCTTTTCCCACGTATATGGGGCGCGGTTGGCTCGTCCTTCCAGAGTCATGCGATGCTTGGCGAGCTCAACATCATCCTTGGAGAGCCACCAAGATCGGGAGATTTCGGGCACGTCGGGGAAGAATGCAAAGCCGAGCAGAGCGATAGGCAGCGAGATGATCGTATCGATGATGAAGAGCCACTGCCACCCGTGGAAACCATGTACTCCGTCAAGGCGGTAGGCCGACGCCATCAGATATCCTGAAAACATCATGCCAATGGAGCCGCTTGCGTGGAAGATGCATGATCGCTTAGCCAGCTCATCCTTTCGATACCAGCATCCAATCACATATTGCATGCCTGGGTAGAAGGTGCTCTCAGCTAATCCGATGAAGAAGCGCAGGGCGTAGATTTCCTCAACTCTCGTGCACTTGGCCATGAGAATAGTCAAGACGGACCATGTGACTTCGCAAGCCGGGATCCAGATCGAAGGACGTATCTTGGTCAGCAGGAGGTTACTATGGCATATTAGTTGACCGGTAGCTTCTTTCATGTTCAGACAACGGCACACCTAGGGATTTCTCCAATCACATAGCCAACCGTCCACAATGTTTGCATAATATTGAGTTCGTTGCCGTACATGTCCAAATCCTCTCTCATACCCGAGACGAACGCATTGTTGATGTTGATTTGGTTGAGGTTCTTGATAAAATAACCAAGAGATGCAAGCGTAAGGATAACAGCGTCCAATTTGAACAGAAACGTGCGCTCCTTGGGAGATTTGTCGAGCGTGTCCCAGATGTATGACCTCCATGTCGTGGGTGGTAGATGCTCGCCTCGGGAGCTATCGGTCTCGTTGCCTCTTGCAACGACGGTGTCAGATGCCACGGACTTTGACGAGGCATTGCCGCGGACGACAGTCTTTTCATCAGACGGTGTCGACATTTTGACCGAGTTGCAGATCGAACACCTACGACGAACAGCATCATTTATACGACGGGCTGACTCCCATCCCAATTGTCCGGCATTCCGCGTCCAACTAGGGAAATTCCACATGGTTACATACACTAACTTAAGCTTATCATGATTAAATCTCTTTAATTCGTTGACAGGTTTCGTCTTACTTGGCATAATTGCGTGATGAGAGGTTAATACTGCCAAATACCTCTTATTAGTCTATTATACGAAAGGCCTGGCTAAGGGCCAACGAATTATATTGTAGCAGGAATATTTGATGTCCATCGTCGGCAAACTTGTGTTTGACTATATCTCTTTGCGAGCTTTGGTCGGGGCTGGCCCGATATCGCGCAACCATCCCACATCTGTTGTCTATCAGAGTCGTTAGGGGGAAAGAGGAGCAACAAATTATCCCACTGCATCGCGTCATTGACAGCCCGTCATGAAACAGTGTCTGGATTACTGCTTACGAGTCAGGTTCGCGGAGTCATAGATAGGAGCCTGGCCTTATGGGCCCGTCAAGCAATAGTTGAGAAAAAGAACTCGCTTATACTTGTTCTCTTGGTAACGGAAGAGCTGCGTTTTCTACCATGACTGTTCAGATATGCGGTCTACTAGTGATGCACCTACAATATGACTCAATGCTATCCAGACACTTTCTCACCAAGCGTTGCGTGAAGCAGTCCTTTACTGTATCATGGAATTGTTGCGCTAAGCTCAGAGTCGTTTAAGCGTTTCTCCAGATTTGGTAGTTTGTCAGTGATCTAAGATGCTCTTAATCATTAAAAACCCTCGCTCTTGAAAGCTGTTGAAAGTATTCTCTTTTCATCAGCATGACCACCACAATGATCAAGACAACAGGTCTAAACCAATATGGCTGTAACATGTAACTATATATTTGTCTACCCAGGCCCAGGCCAACTTGCTACGTATCCCATCTAAGCCTGCCTAACAAACCAGAAAACAGCAATTTATTGATTCTATCGTACCATCAGCACGGAACTCTTCACCTTCAAAGCAGCCTTCACAGCTACCATGTGTTCCATTGAAACTATACACCAAAAGTGCATGACCTGCAAGAAGCTACACAGCTCGGTCATGGGGAAAGAAGCTTGCAGGTATGTTCAGCATATTTCACAATGGGGCGAATGCGGTATGGAGCCTCTGAATCGCGTCTTTTACAAGTGGCGCGAGTGTTCTGAATGCCAAGCTCGTCGTGAGCTTGAAGAAGAATTGCGGCGTAAACAAGCAGAGGAAGCTAAGAAATAGACTTGAGTTTTGGACCTTGGCCCAAGGACAGGTGTATTAGCAAGGGTGATTGCGACTTTGAGGACCTTTGTATAGTTCAGTGCTAGTATAGTCGACAGGCTGATTAACTGCGTTGAGCACTATGCCCGTGTCTTGACTTGTGCGTGATTAGTTGGCTCATTGCCAAATCCTATCTGCTTTAGTTACACAGTTAAGTCAGCTACTCACCTGTCCCAAGAATCATGCACGAACTTTCCTGTAAAAGACACCTGATATATGAGTAAGAGAGAGCCACTATATAAACAGCAACTCCCTCGCGTTTCAAGTAAGCATCTGCTTCATACCTATCGAGAACGCCCAAACCCCTGATGAACCAACTCGAACTACTCAATCGATAGAGTTGTCAGAAAACCAAGGTAACTTCAAACCCGCATATTCTAGATACTGTGAGGGGAGCAACCAGTATTCTTTGAAAACACGATGTGCTGGATAACTTATACAGCAAGGGTCTGCTCGACCTGCCAGGAGGAATACAATGCCTGGGTAACTCATGAGGCATGCAGCCAGATCACAGAGAAGTTGGAGTATGGCAAATGTGAAATGGGAGTCCAGAATCGTGAATGCCAAGAACCGGGGGAGTGTTGTGTTTGTCGAGAGGTCCGAGAAAAAGAGGAAGAAGACGACGAAAAAGAGGCTGGCAGGGCGGCCAAAAGAGTCAAACGATAAATTTCAGAACCAAACTACCATCTATGAGTGGTAAGAAATGGTTTCAAGTAACAGTTTTTGGTCTGTTTAGTCAGGATAGTTAGTCTTGGTAGGATTGGCATCCATACTAATAAAGACAGATGGATTTGCTGCTCTGGTAGGCCTCCCGCAGAAGAGTTTCATAGACGGATGTGCAAGTAAACATCTAGTGATTATGGCTTATGACCATGCTTCAACGACTCCTTCCTCCCCCCTCTTTCGACGTTTGAAAATCTCTTACTGTTGCAAAGTGAGACTATCAGCAACAAATATTCCTTATACACTCGTCAAGAGAATGACGGATGAAGATGGTGGCTCAGCAGCGCCCCAGCCAGCGGTTGGTTGCCCAGGTGTACAAGGCATCAGGTGTGGCTGAATGGGCAACGCCCGAGATTAAAGCGGCCCAGTAAAAGTAGAGGTAATACTGTAGCTACCCACCGTTTTATACTTGTGTATGTAAGAGTGATATTGAACCAAACAAAGCCTTGGGGTATTTTTATAGTTAATATCATTTCTGTTTCGCTTAAACACAAACAAGCCATCGCTATCTGCGCCGTGTAGACAAACATACCGTCAGAGATGAGAGCTGTTGGTTCCGCAGCGCTGCCAATATATTCAACATGCACTGACCTACAGTTGCCATCATCACCAATTCCCCGGCCGAGGCGAACCGCCCAAGACACTCTCCCAAGCCCTCGCCCGTTGAAACAGCGTCGCCTCGCGAAGCCAAGCCCCGACAACGCAGTATCAACTGCGCGGCTCATCCGACTGCCTGAGCCCCTATCAATCAGCGACATCCTGCGAAAACACAACCGAGAGCGCTTGCTCGTGAACCCCCTGCAATGGACGGCCCAGCAGCTGCAACTTCTCGAGTGCCAGTTTCGCCGCTGCAAGGCTCCCAGACCGCCAAGACCAACAGATGGTAGCGGACACTGCGCTCAGAGTGACGATGTGATAGGAGGTGAGTCGCAACAGGAGCCACCGCAGGAGGAGCAGTTGGATGAGCGATGGGGCGGGTATCAGCCGCCTCAACCTGGGAGCCCACGTGCTGAAGCCATCCATGACGCGGTAGGTTATCTGGTTAAGCCTACAGTGCCCGGGTTTAGAGCTTCAACAATTAAACATCTGCTTGCAGATTACGGCATCCATCGCCTCGGGTGAATATCCTTGGTACCCTTCAAAGGACTCAGCTAACATGCGTTTCTCAGCAACCATGTAGAGCTATCCTTTGCCCGTCGCCCTGTCGCCAATGTCCAAACCGACGGCGTATTTGGCCACGCAGACTCAGGATTTCCCACTCTTGCATATCTCGACCTCGAAACCCACTCGCAGCGCCGTGAGGATTACACCATACCGCGGGTAGTTTACATGGGCCGGTCCTCTGGTTCTCGTTCTCGAACCAACTCCCCAGTGATCCGTCTTGGGAAAAAGAAGCTGTGCCATATCAAGCCAACAATTGAGGTTGAGGATCCCTACATGGTAGCCGCATTAATCTCCCTAGCCCAAAAGCAGCGGGACTACCTTGGAGAGCAAGGCACGAAGACCCCAGGGCAAGCGGAAACTCCATCCTCTCACCTAGAGCCGACCACCAAAGAGCCCCAAGAACCCGCGACTTGCTACAAGGTACAGTTTTACTTGCAAGCATAGTTTTTTCCTTCCTCGGCTAAGTGACAATGCCAAGGTGCATCTTATAGCTCTTCCAGATGGTACTCGAAAACTCTGCTTCTATCGCGCCAGCATCCCTTCGGCATTTCTTGACAAGCTTGATCACCCGTCGCTATACTTTCCAAGCAACCCGATACTTATCTCATACTATTCTATACCACTTCGACGAACATCAACAACTATGAGCGCGATTAATAGCATGCTCTCTGCAGTGCGTGATGAAGCAGCAGGGACAAGTGGTGTCGGCTTCAGAGGCGGGTCATTTTCTGAAGCATAAAACCTTCATCTGACGAGAGTGAAACAGCTTGACTACATAGTGGCGATGGATATTCATCTTCCCAAGCCATAAAACCCTTAAGAATATAGCCCTATCCAGTTGAAACTTTTGATATTTGTCCAGCTAATGTATATATTTTGATGCTGCTACTGTGTGAATTACCTTCCCTGTCGAAGGAGTTACTGACTGACTCTTGTGTTCAACCTCTTTTGCCTAAGAAGTAAGTTTGTAAACAATAACTAAAAAAAAACCCGTTAAAAGACACTACTATAGTTCTTCCTCTATGCTTTGCTTTGCTTTGCTTTACAAGCTATCACCAGTACGTCCTCACTAGTCCACATACTATTAGGTACGGCGGGTTCCGCCTGGTTAAGATGAATAACCACTGCCATTAGTTTCACATCTTGCCTTTCTTAGGCGTACAAACCCAAACAAGTCAAAATAATAACAAACAAAATCAATGCCGAGTTTACTATTAGAAAATTTCTACCAACTATAGCCCCTACCACTATAATTGTTTTATCAAGTATACACTAAAAATGGCTTGTACAGAAGGTTTAGTCTTGTAAGCCCCACGTTGGAAGGCGGGGAACCTGGCATGTTTCCTCATTCAGTATATCGTATTGGAGATCTCCAAACGGACTGTTAAGCACGCTTATCAACGAGGGGAATTCGGTACTGCTTTTGAACTCCGGATGTCGTATCATAGGTACAATCGCGTTAGGCCAAATCCATCCTGGCTACGGGGTTCTTTTTAAATTGGTGATTGTCCAAGCTGGATCATGTTTTGCACTGACCAACTCTCTCCCCCTCTGACCTCTCTTATCTTTGTTTCCCCGTCGAATTGGCCCCCCAGAACTTGATCATGAGGTTCTCACGGCTGTCTCAGGCCGTGGCACTCGGTACCTCTCTGGTTCCTGGAGCCTTCACCTTGGCCGTCGCACCCAAGTCTCGTCAGGCCAACGAGCCCCAGCTCCGTATTCCTGGCCTGCCTCTGCCCAACGCCACCAAGTCGTACTGGCAAGATCCTCCTCATCGCATCGCCAACCTTCGCACCACCGAGGAGCTCCCAACATGGCAGACCTTTGACTACGTAATCATTGGGTCTGGTATCTCAGGTGCTGCCACAGCCCATAAACTAGTAGACCGCGATCCGAACCTGTCGATACTGATGCTTGAGGCGCGCACGGCGGCTTCCGGCGCGAGCGGTCGTAATGGCGGTCATTGTCGACCTGGCTCGTACAGCAGTGTCAAGGCTTGGACAGAAAGGTACGGTGAGGATGACGCTCTTCGAATTGGCAATATGGAGCAGGACTGTGTTGACGACGTGCGTGACTTTGTACGCTCACACAACGTCTCGAGTGATTTTACCGACGTGGAGAGCGGCTATCTTTTCTGGACAAGAGAGGCGTTTGAAAAGGCTGTCGAGGTGGTAGAGTTCCAGGACGAGCTGGCCAAGCGCAGGCCTGACCATGTTCCCAAGAACAAGAGGACCATCTGGAGCGGCCAAGAAGCGCGCGACCACTGGGGATGGCCGGAAATCGTGGGTGCCATAACATTCAAAGCGCACACCCAAAACCCATACCACACCGTTTGTGCCATGCTGGAGTATAGCCTGCACAGAGGACTCAACCTGCAGACCAATACTATGGCCCTCGGCCTCCATCAGCTGCCCAGGAAAGCCCAGGATGGGGCCAAGTGGGAGGTCAAGACCAGTCGAGGCAGCGTCAAGAGCAGGAATGTCGTGCTGGCTACCAACGGCTTTACCAATGCGCTACACCCCGGATTTGCCAGCACGAATTTCACCATGCCCGTCAGGAACCAGGTTGCTGCCCTTGAGCCTGAAGCCAACACGTCAGGCAATCCTGTGTTCGAACGTAGCGGCGGCATGTCGGATCTGCATAGCGGCAACGTCTACATAGTAGCTCGACCTCCAGGCTCAAAGGGCCAAGGCAACATCATCATCGGCGGCTCTACACAAATGTCACCTACGAGGGAGCAAAACATCTCGGATGACACCGTCATCAACGACCAGATTGCCTACGTTCTGCACGGGGCAGCACGCACGGTGTATGGGTATAAGAACTGGGGAGAGTCGACAAAGGTCATCCAAGACTGGACGGGTATCGTTTGTGAGACGCCCGATCAATTCCCCCTGGTCGGTGAGGTTCCGGCTGAAGATGGCCTGTGGGCGATCGTGTGTATGAACGGCCATGGTATGGCGTGGGCATATCGCAGCGCTGAGGCACTCGTCGAGATGATGACGACGGGAAAGACGCCCAAGTGGTTCCCTGAGCAGTTTAGGGCCCAGCGCGCTTGGGAGGTTGAGAGTCGCGACGAGCTGTGAAGGAAATCGTATTGTACCGATGGTGATGACGAGGAGTCAAGATTCATGTTGTAGTCTGGCCATGTTTGGCTTAATTATCTACAGTATACCAGGTGTAATGGCTTTGCATATTGTTTGCACATGTAACTTCTCGTGCTAGGAGCTACAAAACCTTTGGCAATTTTATCCATCACCGGCTTGAAATTCGACCTTGTCACACTTTCCTTGCAGCAGGTCCACAACATCTTGTCTTGTATGCTCGGCGGTTACTGTTGTGCATGGATTGTAGGACCTCAATCGGTAATATTGCTTACGCTTAGCATTATGAATCTAACCCCTCGCTTGCTTACTAACCTGACAGCTCCAAACTTTGTTTGCTGGTGTTGCTGCATGGACAAGAACCAACTGCTCAACGTCTGTTTTACACCAAGATACCTCCAGCCATATAACCATACAACCTCAGGCCTCGCCAGTTATTGACAGGTGAACCGTATAAAGCCTCTCAACTCACATGTACTCGACTAGAAAAACGCTGCCGGTTTCGCCATAGACACGCCATGTCTTCAGCCATCTGTCACCGTTTCCTCACTGCTACCCAGGTGAAGAGATTCTACACACGTCACATTGCCAAGTCATCACCGACCCAGCCAGCGATGCTAGAGTCCGCAACCAACTCACCGATCAATCATGAATACTACGGACAGACGGATTTGTTCCTGTTAGCTGGAGTTCTTGCCGAAAAGATTATCCTCAACCACCCATACCAGAATGGCAACAAACGGACTGCTCTTTACGCAGCGGACATGTTCCTCAAGACCAACGGGTACCAGCTGCAGACAAAGCCGATGGCCAAGAGAGATGAGGAGCTCGACAAGGGCCTTTCTGATGCGCATATCTTTGTCGCCTCGGGACGGTGGACGTCGGAGGATCTGGGTGGTTACTATAGGAGCATTGCTCAACCCTTGACAGAGTCAAACAAGTAGGTTGCGAAATTCGGTGAGGAGTTGATCATTTGCTAGCGGGGGGTGCAGGGAACAGCGAGCTTTTCACAACCTCGGGTTGTTATTCCACCTATACAATACTGATCATACATTTCTGTCCATAAACGCAATGATACAGACATATACATCATTCTGTTGGCCCTATTCAGTTCCCTTCTAGTCCCTAGTTCACTCCATCTCTAGCCTTCCACGGATCATGTCTTGTCCAGAATTTCGGCCACCCCTGCCAACCTTTCATGACTCTCTCGGCACGACTCCTCGAACTTGTCTATCAACTTGGAATGAGAATTGCTTACTTCTTCGGGACCAGCAGAACGTACGGTCAGGTGTTCCATCCAAGGTGATCGAGTGTGTAGCGCCCCAGAGCCAAAGGGTTGCAGGACTTGTGCTGCTTGTATTCTGGTGCGGGAGATCTCGTTCAATAGTGATACGCGGATATGGTGTTGCATCTTGTAGCATCACGGCGTTACTTTGATTCATAATTACATCAGAATGGGACATATACCGTGAGCAAAATAGTTGGACTCGTGATAGAAGGTTAATGGGACCTTATCTGGGCTTGCACTGAAAGACAATCCAGTCTGCCTAGCTATAGCCGATTTCATGGCGAAACCTACATCCGCATCAACAATAACATAGGCTTCGTGAGGATCCCCGATGAAGATGTCAAGCTTGTGTGCTTTAGGGGATCCTTTAGAATCAAAGGTGATAAAATTAGCCTTGGCTTCGTGGAATGCTCTGCGATTGTAAAAGGAACTGTTCAACCGTGCCGATAGCGTCCGAAATGGGGCATGATATTGCGAAGACAGCCTAGAAGCCATGACTGCTGAGCGTGCCAAAGTTTGTGGTTCAAGGTCAATCAATGCGGGAGCTAGACATTGGGTCGAACGGTTTCGGATAAATATACATCCTGTCATCGCGTCTGGTCCCCTAATCTACGGTCGACAATACAGTAGGCAAGTCTGACATGAAGACCTACTGTGTTGACTCCAAGTCATCTCGGAGATGGTAGGGCTGAGAATTTGAATTTCCTGTTAGTCTGGCATGCCTTTATTGGAAGGTTGATACGAGCATAGATATCTATTATATCATCCTAAAGTTTAAACAAATACAAAAACTAGTTGGAGTTGTCAAGACTAAAACATGTAACCCACACAGCTTCAGATAGTTAAAGAGACCTGCCTTTTCAAAACGAGAAATACTTGACATGGTTCCTAACTATAGATGCTTAATACCGGGCTGAATAGGTATAAATCCCATGCTATCGCCCGCCGCCTGGTTTTCATGCTCTGTTCCCTGACCCTGACAATCTGGATTATCACGCGATTCTCTATTCCGCAGCACCATCTCTATCCTCCCCTCCCCATTAACCACTCGAACCGACGTGGAGATATTCCATGTACGAGAACTCGCCGCCCCATCACCGACGTTTCCTAGCTCATCCGAACTTCTCAAGCAGAGTGCTAACATAATTATCTGACCAAAACTCTTCCAGCTAGAGACATGCCATCCACGTCAAAACCAGAGAACCAAGATGATGTGGTAAATAATAATAGCAACATGTAGCGAGTGCAGATGGGATAGTGAGACTTTTTGGGAGATTATAGCCTTATCCTCCAATGAGACATGTTTGATGCAAGATGGTGTTGGTAGGCTCAAGCTCTGAAATATCACTGCAATAAGAGCTATAACCCGAGTAAGATGAAATATCAGCCATGTGCACGGCCAGAGTTATTTGTAAACAATCCCAAGTACGTTTCCCAGTCGATCATCTGTACAAAATTCTATGATATGTTGATATGGTGATTTATGCACCGTCTTCATTTTCACGCCAGAGGAATAGGTATTCTGGTCCGTACGGTTCCCGGCTGCGGTCATGGTGCTATATTTGATCGCGGTTGACAATTCCATGATTGTCCGTATCAGTCTTTTTAGCGTAGATTCCAAGGCTTCTCCAATGTCGTAAACAGCCATATACCCTTCGACTTGGTCTTTGCCAGGATCTGTCTTGTAAAGATGAGGCGGATGCCGATGTAGTCTAGCATTGAACCGTAGCATACCAAGTGCAGCATCATGTCTGTTGCAGACATCAGGATCAAGATTTCATGACCTTTAGCGGCAAATTGCATGGCGTTTAGTTGCTCGGTCATACGCTCTCCCCTACGACAAGGTAGTTGCAGCAAGCCGGTAGTCACAAATAAATCTCCAACATCAACACAGTCAACGAACGGCTTGTGATGAGCGAGAAACTCGATATGGCCAACTCTGACCGAGCCAAACTCTCAAAAGTCAAAAAGAAAGGAAAAACAGGGGACGATGTAGTTTATGGGATAAACAGCCGAGACCAAACAAGACCAATCATCCTTGCAATCTATCACGAAACAGTTTCAGATTCTCAGGTCCATAAACTTCCTTCAATCAAGATTTTCGCTTCTCATCTCGTCTTCTTGTTCCGTTCTGTTTCCTCTTCCAAGCGCTGGTCCGATGGCCTTGTATCCACTGACCTGTTACACTCTGTGATCCTTGCCTAAACAACCCCTGTCCTCATCTATTCCCACCAATTATGAGTGTCTACGATCCGAGGTTTGGTTTTTTCGGTTGCCAAGACGTGGAACATTCTTCTTGATGATGGAGTCTGCTCGTAGAGAAGAAGTGTGTAAGTGATGAATATATATATATATATACCTGCTATAGTATCCTAGTTTGAATCAGTTCATCAGTCATGTGTCCGCTGCCAGAAACAGACATCCTCACGACACAGTTTCTGCGCAGTGTCTACGCCAAGCCCATTATCTTACCGAAAATGCTTAGTATCCCCGAGCTTTGAGACAGCTCGCGTAACCGATCAACAGGGTTCTTCACAGCCTCACCAAACCTGCCAGAACCTCAAACAATCCTCCCCGGCATCCATCAACCACCAAAGGCCCAATCGTCGGTCCTCGGCGCCTATGTCAGGAACCGTTTCAGATTCCGGCCTCGTCGTGTGGTTGTTTATCGCGCCTTGATCCCTGACCCAAGAGGATGAATATTCCAGCAATTATAAACAGCCAAGACGCAAGACGGCGTTGAGCAGACTGGATAAAAAGATGCAACACGTCTCCGTCGTCCCATCCTCTCTCCTCTTCTCTTCTCTTCTCTTCTCTTCTCTTCATCCCATTCTTTCCACTCAGAGTTCTGATCCTTTGCAGCTGTTGCTTGCGCCTTTCTTTCTTCTCTCTTTGAGACTCTTCCATTCATTGCAGACCCTGGTGGTTTAGCCTCATTCGTGTCCAACTCTACGTATCTTTCTTTTTTTTTCCTTCATCCATCTCTACAACACCCAGAGCAACAGCCAAGATGCGCACTTCTTTCTCTACCGCCCTGGCCCTCGCCGCCGCTGCTCTCCCTACCGCCTTTGCCCACTACAACTTCGAGTCCCTCATCGTCAACGGCAACGTGACCGGCCCTTACGAGTACGTCCGCAAGACGACCAACGCCAACAGCCCCATCGAGGATCCCACCTCCAAGAACATCATCTGCAACGCCGGTGGTCTCGATGCCGATATCCGAGCCGGTACCAAGACGCACACCGTCGCCCCCGGTGACGAGGTCGGCTTCAAGGTCAACTCGGAGCTCGGCCACCCCGGTCCTCTGGCCGTCTACATGAGCCGTGCCCCCGACGGCACGGAGGCTTCCGACTACCTCGGCGACGGTGACTGGTTCAAGGTCTACTCCATGACCACCAAGGAGGTCACCGAGGAGGGTCTCCAGTGGGCCAACTACATGGGCAACGGCCAGAATGGCATCAGCAACTTCACCTTCACCCTCCCCGAGGATCTCCCCGCCGGCACCTACCTCATGCGCGGCGAGCACATTGGTCTTCACGGCGCCGGCCAGAAGAACGGTGCTCAGTACTACATCGGCTGCGCGCAGCTGACCGTCGAGGGCAACGGTGCCGGCAAGCCCTCTCCTGTCGTCAGCTTCCCCGGTGCCTACACTGGTGAGGAGCCCGGTCTGCTTCTGTCCCTCTACTGGCCTCCTGTGACCAACTACACTGCTCCTGGTCCCGCTGTCTGGCCCGGCAAGTGCGAGGACCACACTCCCAACTTTGTCGGCCAGACCAGCGACGGTGACTGCACCAACGACAAGCCTGCTGCCGGTGGTTCTGACGACGCTGTTCCTCCTGTCGTCCCCTCCGCTGTCCCCGAGGCTCCCGGGTCTCCCGTCGAGACTCCCGTTGCCGGAACCCCCGTGGCTGGAACTCCCGTTGCCGAGGTTCCTGCTCCCGTCTTCACTGCTCCTATCAACGGCACTGCTGCCACTCCCGCCCCGGTCCCCTCTGCCGGCGGCTCCAAGTCCTGCGCTGCTCGCCGCCGCCGTGCCAAGCGTGCTGCCAGGGGTCTCAAGTTCTAAACACCAGATTGAAGTGTTTGGTCTGTCAGGTGTGGAAAGAAATTCAAGTGCTGAATAGTCTCATCAGATCTCTGCGTGGTTGGAATGTGTTTCATACCACGTGAGATTGTTCTTTGTAAATAATGGCAGAAACCAACATCGTATACAGACAATTTACATGTTAGAATCCAAAAATGAAAAACTATAACCGTTCATGTGTGAGAAAAGTCAATGCAAGCAAGTAATCACTGAAGAGAGAGTGTGTTAATCCACAACTTTGTCCTGCTTTAAAAATTATCGACTATGAAATAGTGTATATAAGGAGTGTAAAAGAATAATGTTCCATCGAAGAAAAAAGCTTGCTCATGCCGAGGTCCCAGTCTTATGAATGGTCATGGCCTCTTCCAGGCTGTCTCGCTCATCACTCAATCTCCACCTCCCACGTTCAAGTCTCGACCTTTTAGTAGTGGTAGCCGCCCTTCTTGCAGGAGCCGTTCTTCCAGTAGTAGCCCTTCTTGCAGCTGCAGGTCTTGTCCTTCTTGTTGAAGACCTGGTCCTCCTTCTTGCAGACGCAGCCGCCGTACTTGTACTCGGCGTGAGGTCCGCAGTCGGGCTTCACCTTCTCGCACTCGTGGCCGTTCCACTTCTGGCCCTTGGGGCACTTGCACTCCTTGGACCAGCGGTTGTAGTACTGGCCCTTGGGGCAGACACACTTTCCGTACTTCTCGACCTGTCCCTTGGGGCAGACACACTTGCCGTGCTCCAGGACCTTGCCGTCGTCGCACTCACACTTCTTGTGCCACTTGTTGTACTTCTGGCCAGCGGGGCAGACACACTTTCCGTGCTCGTACTTTTGTCCCTCTGGGCACTTGTAGACACACTTGCCGTACTTCAGCTCCTTGCCCTTGGGGCATTCGCACTTGTCAGTGTGCTTGTTGTAGTACTGGCCCCCCTCGCACTTGGGAATACACTTGCCGTACTTCCACTCAGTTCCCTTGGGGCACTCACACTTGCCAGTGTGCTTGTTGTAATCCTGACCCTTGGGGCAGTCCTTGACGCACTTTCCATACTTCCACGAGGTTCCCTTGGGGCATTCG
>JABFAK010000238.1:0-35660 GCA_013266265.1 Fusarium sp. NRRL 66182
GCTGGGCTGGGCTGGGCTGGACTGGGATGGGATGGGATAGGATGGGATCTAAAATAGTAAAGCTAAATCACGAGACAAAAGCTGCACTTACAATGTTCGTTTCTTTTCTGTCTTTTCCAGAGAGATAGATAGAGGGAAGATAATGATGCAAAAGTATGATTCCAGATTTCAGGCAAAAAGAGAGAAGAAAAGAGCACCCAATTCTTCCGACAACGGACTCTTCGCTTTTCCTTTTAGCCTTCTGGGGTCAACGCCGAAGACGGATCTTGCGGGAAAATGAACATGGCTGACATGATCTTTTTAGACAATCTAATCTCATGACCGGGGTCCTCCCTCTATCTAAAGCGTTTGCATCCGTCATGACGCTTTTGACGTCCAAACATGAAGCTCGACATGCGCTCTCTTTTCCATTCTCACCATGTTTTCAAAGAGTATCTTGCCCCTCAAGTCCCCCCAACCCTTAGGGTGTGTCTCGAGTACTCTACAACCTCCTCTGTGCCAGGTTCTTGGGGTATGAGGCTCGGTACCTGACCGAGCTGGGGCACGTCGTCAACAGATGCAAGCATCCCAGCCTCGACGGTTAACACTAGTGTCGATGGGCTACGCATTGGTCCCCCCACTGCACCGGGAGGAAGCCAGTCATGGTCCCTGGGTTTTAAATTAGGCACGTATCTCGTGCATGACATGACAGCTGCTCTCATCCGTCTTGTCTCGGGGTTACGATGGCCGAGCTTGCTGAGATGCATCGCACGGCATGATATTGTTGGCGGCGCGTTGCTGTGTGCGCTCAGTTGCTGAGGATGGTGCAAGAAGGATCGTGGTGCGCAGTAGTGCTAGCGGCCACGCCTTATAAAATCAATTGACATGCATCCACCGAAATAGGCTCTCTCCCCGGCCCGGGCCATACTGCTCGGTGGTGCGGAACGCATCTCCGTGCTCCGTCTCGGATCTCCGGTCGGAGTATCCACTCTCCGCGCCGTCATCGGGGGAGACGATGATGAACGCATTGGCTCTTTGTGCCCAAGCCTAAATAAAAAGAACGGAATGTCGATATAGAACGGCTAAGCTCATGCCTAGGGTTAGGATGATATGCGATTGTCTGTTCCATCTCGAGCGCGGGCTAGTATGTTTGGACTGGTGCTGCCGTTGGCAGTGTTTCAGCAATTTATCTTTATCGCTCAATGATAGAGTAGTGTAGTAAACATATAACCGAGATTATCACCAATTGCAATAAGCCTTGGGTCTTTCAACGATTAGAAACCGAGCAAGTTTATAAATGCTTCTTCCAGGTAAGAAATCATAACCGCTGTAGCTCTATCAGCAGTGGTCTTCATCTAGACTCTTTTTTACCCTAGGGTAGGTGACGATTTGTTAACCTATATCATGGATAGTTCAGTCTCAACATCATCTGAATTCCCGGAATACAAGGCCTAATGCAAACGGCATCAAATTGAGTCACAACAATCGTCAATGCCATATCCGTATATCGTCCCGGAATATCTTTCTAAACTACTATACATCCATCCACTTCACCGATGTCATTTCGGCCGATGATGCTGTAAATAACCATATTCAAATTTACACATCAAATATCTCACCAACTCCCTCATGCCCTCCCCTTCTGTTCTCGACAATGTCCAGCCTCCATCCTTCCCAATGCTTAAGCGAGCGCTTAATCTCCTTGATACGCTCGATTCGCTTCTTTGATTCCTCCTCTTGTGCCTTGCGGAACGCATCCTCATCAAAGTCCATGTCATCATCCTCAAGGAACTCATCATCACCACCCCCAGCCAGGGCATTAAGGCCACTTGTGAAGAAATCGCCAATGCCACCAGCTCCAGACTTCCTTCGTTGGGTCGGAGACATGGCGTGTCCTGGCGAGAGGTCGACATCATGAAAACCTGGACTGACTGCCTCCATTTCACGACGCTTACCAATCCATGCTCCACTCCGAAGCTCATGCACTTCACTTTCAAGAGCACGGATCTTTCTCTCAAGCTTCTGCCGTTCCTCATCCTCAAGCTCATCAACACCTTCGTCGTCCAATCCGCCACCTCCCTCTAGCGACTTACGGCCTCGGAGTTTTGTGTTTTCACCCTCGAGCTTCTCAAGCCTTGACCGCAATTCGGTAACGTCATGCTCTGCCTTCTCCTTCTCCTTCTTGAGGGCTTGTAACCGCGAATCTTGCTCCTTGTGCAACGTAGTAAGGGTCGCCGCTTTCCTTTCTAGTGCCTCAATCTTCTTCTCGAGCTCGTCGCGTGCGTGTTTGACCTCTTCAAGCTCATGTTCAAGAGTCTTGACCTTGGTTTCGGCACTTGTTCGCTCGCTGCCTTCGCGGACCGCCTTTTCTGCTGTTCGTTCAAGGTTTCGCTTGAGGTCTTGAAGCTCACGCTGGGCCTTGCCTGCGGCAGCCTCGGCGCGGGCCAGCTTATCCTCTAGAGCAGCCACCTGCTCCTTCTCGGAAGTTGAACCGCTGGCATGACGCTCAGCTTGCGCTCTGAGTTTTGAAATTTCGATCTCCATAGACTCGATAGTTGCGGTTTTAGCCTCTAGCTCAGCCTTCAGATCTGCTGGAGGTGTGGCCACGGATACGGAGGGACGATGACCATGGCCCGAGCCCCGTGATACTTGTTGCTGAAGCTGAGTGTTTTGGCGTTGAAGTGCTGCAACTTGGGTTTTCTACACGAGGGTTAGTCTGCGGTAATCACCGTATTAAATGGACATAGAAACTCACCAAGCTATCCCAAAGCCCGTCTTCGTGACCACCCATCTTGCCACTCTCTTCAACATCGGCCTCACGGATATCGGCCAGCTCATTCTCGGCCTTTTGCCATCTCTTTTCCGAATCAGAAGCCTCCTTTGACAAGCGCTTGTTCTCCTTCTCCAGCTCCTCGATTCGAGCCATATGCTTTCTGTAGATATCTGGTGCGGTTTCGCCATCAGGACTAAAGGGGCTGGGAGATGCAGCCCCGCCTGAGGGGATTGACCCGGCGCGGAATGATGTAGACCTTAACTTTGACTGCTGAGCTAGGGAAGGGGTAGCCGAGGGCGAGGCCTCGTCGTCATCGTCACCGTCGCTATCGCTATCGCTTTCGCTGTCGCTTTCGCTGTCGTCGCCGCCATCATCCTTTTTGACCGCGCTCACAGTATCCTTGGGAGGCTTTTCTTCTGTCTTTTCTACAATGGGCTCTTCGGGGGCTTTCTTGTCGCTTGCAGGAAGAGCGTCGGCGCTCTCTGCGACAGGCTCAGGCGCTGGTGATTCGGCTTGCTCTTGTTTGGGTTGCTTAGGTACACTGCCCTTCTTCTTGTTCTTTTTCATTTGCTCGACCTGAGAGGGCAATGGGTCAGCTTAGCTGTATGCTCGACTTATCAGCCAGGATAAGAAGGGAGGGGTGGACAAACGCGCTTCTTGGCGGCAGCAATCTTTTCCCTGCGGGCCTTTTCCTCAGCGTCGGCCATGATGATGGTTTGTTTGGCGCAAGTGCACAAGAGAAGAGTTGAGGGCGGGATAGTACGATATGTTGTCGCTGTTAGTGAAAGGTGTCGTCTTGGCGCTAGTGATAGATGCTAGATGCAGCTCCACGTCCAGGGACCAAGGGAGCTCCGTCATCACGGAGAAGCTTAGCTGGCCTGTGCGTGTACTGTGCTTAAAATGCGATAACCGAACCCACACTGTGCAGCTGCGTGTAAGTCAAAACTTCTGTCTACTTGTGTCCTGTCGTAAGCAAATTCCGTTTTAATCTGGGTAAAAAAGAACTCATCTTTTGACTTAAAGACAGAAGGAAAGAAGAACCGCTTGTATTGATAAAATCTGCTCATATCGCTGCCAAAGCCTTCCACACTCGCTTCGTTCCAAGTTTAACCATGTTGCACTCGCCTATCTTGAAGGACACTATTCATAGGTCCGTCAAGGTAGAGAAGTAGAGGCAGGTGCTAGAGAGATGGCAACTGCCTCACCAAAACAATTTCTTCGCCCACTTGCGCACTCTTTATAAATGGAATCTTATCAAGATCTCTCACTAAATCTTGAACACCACACTATTCGAAATACACACCATGCTCGCCTATCTATTTTCGCCATGAATTGGACACAAGGGGCTCTCGCACGTCATTCTCGCCGCAAAGGATGGGATAAAGATACTGCCCGTCAGAAGCAATACTTTGCTAAAGCCCGGGCACGGAAGCGAGACGCTGCTTCGGGCAAGCATTTAGATTTGTCGTCCTTCGTACCTGATTATATTCAACAGTTGTAACATACCCAAGATCGGCATTCAACTTCCTCCGCTCCCCGACAGGAACAGATAAAGCCCCGAAGACGACTCATACAAAAGCAACACGAAGCTAGCCAGGTTTCTAGTCATGGCACTGTACGTGATGATAATTTGTCGCCTAGGAATCGGGTGGTGGAGGTTCACCAATCTTCTACATCGCCGCCAGATAAAGACCGTCAAGAATTTGATGTTACGGCAAAGAGACTCAAATTACTCAACAAAGCCGATTGGACTGGTCTTAGTACTCAAAAATCTTTCTTGAACGGCTTCTCCTGGCAAAGAGACGAACCCTCCAAGCCAAACGCTAGGCCAGTCTCCATACGGGAGCATCAACAACTGACAGAGAATCGTCGGCCTGGTTCAACAGCTTATAGATCCGACCAAAACGTCCAAATTATCTACAGAACTCAAGGCCGGCTTTCCGGTAACGATATGAGGATCAATATTGGTAGTCAAAATCTTCGCTGGAGCCGAGAGAGCAACTCGGTTCGAAGCTCTGCTACACGACAAAGCCTTATTTCTGGTTCTGAAATCTCTAAACCCAGTCGATCTAGAATCAGCTTACCTATATTGACTTATCAAGCATCTCCAAATGATCGAATCTACTCGGAAAACTCAACAACAATACACGGTTCGGATGAATCCACGATTGGGTTGGAACAACAAAATCCATTTCTGGACCTTTCAACTGTCACTCAACACCTCCCTAAGAGATGTGCAGCCCACGAAATAAAGACGTCAAGGGAGACTCATGAACCAGTCCACGGGGTGCAGTCATCCAACCCTGTTATTCACCATCCACAAACAACCCGACGGAGACGCCATCAAATGTTTGACGTCTGTTCCCCTGACCTTGAGGAAGATGCAAGCACCGTCGCTGTTATTGGAGCTCCAAGGAAGTCTTCTAACCGCATCACATCTGAAGACATTCGATGGAACGCGTGGCTGAATTCGTATCCTAAGGCCACTATCCAACAGCCATCAGAGGTGGACCAAGAACGGCAGCCATCAAGACTTATCAGTCCCGGAGTAAGTATTTATTGGAACGCATCAGATGTATCAAACCCTGGTAGCCAAGAGGATTTAAAAGGGCTATCAACTTGTCGAGTTTCCAAGTCACCCTCACGATCCGGGGATTTGCATTCTTATGGCCCACCACGTGAATCCTTGAATACCGAATTCGAACTACCTGAGGTCCATACAAAGGCCATGATATCAAATATCTCAAGACCAACAAGTTCTAGCGAGCTATCTAAGAATCCAAGTTACGAAAGAAGCGAGTCTTCCATCAAACTTAGGAGAGATCTAGTTCTTCCAGTGGAGACACATCTACCAGTCGCTCCTAATGTTCAAGACTTGCTGGGCCTATTGACGGCAAACGAGGAAAGGCAGGGGACGGATCCTAAACTTCAAGACCACCAAGAAGCAACACCAGATACTGAAGACGAAGATGAAACCTGGAGAAGATTCATTTTTGATGGCAATGGCGCTGAGATTAACCGAAAAGCCAGAGACGAGGCTCACCAGCAAACGAAATGTGACCTGGGCCTCAAGAAGTCAGGTGTTCTAAGCAATTTCGTGGAGTCATCTCTGACATCCGGTTCTACAGCGCTGGCAAGCGACATTGCAGAACCCTCCTTGGCGTCACGAGATAGATCGTCAACAACTACAGAACGCACCCCAAATATGTCCGATGACTCAACAGAGAATCTTCCAGATGCTGGCCTGGTAGTTTCCTCGTCGGAAGCCGCCGTAGCGTCAAATATGACGGATACGGCTGACTCCATTATTGCCCAACAGGCCTCTCCTCTACAGAAACCCGAGTTTAGATTCCATCAACCACAGCTATTCACGGGAAGGCTAGCCAGTGACGTCCCTTCCATCGCTTCGTCCGCCCCCTTTCATGCGCCACGGAAGAAGAACAGGCAACCACGAAGACGCAGGGATAAGGGACGACCTGATTTCCGCGCCATGCCCAACTACGACGACGATCCAATTGAAGAGGACTAAGACAAAGAGGAAAACGCGGCGTAGGAGATGGAACTAAGAAGATAACTGGGGCTGCAACTTGTAAGCTACGTGTGTGGTCACGAGCTGGATGTGTGGTGCGCTATATGGCGCAGTGCTGCCTGGGGAGAAGGGAAGAACATCCGGCTGTTGTGTAAGTGAGCCCTGGCGGGGATACAACATGACGGGCGTCACAAAGAACAAAGAAAGTGCCTACCTAGCCAGCGACGATCTGCTGTAACCTTCTTATCTCTTTTCTCGGCACACACTCTCGGAAATAAGGCAATGATATCCGTGCGTAGGTAAGAAAATATCTCAGGAGAAATGTGTTACATCGAAGGGTAGAGAGAAAAGAAAGTTCTATTTGCACTACCGTGTAAGATGAAAGACAAGGATAAGTGAAAGCCTCTAAATGCGCCTTGAATTCCAAAGATGTTGAAAACAAAAGAAATACACCACCGTCAATGTAGAAAGCATACATGTCTTCTAAGTACCAAGTTGACTTCATATCTCATCATAAACGTCACTCATGATCTACCTGCCAATAATCAAAGACCTTTATCTCGGTGCCTGCGAGCGGTCAACCCCAGCCAATATCCATGTAAATCGACGACAAAAAGCTTGTTCAAAAAAGGAAACTCGAAAGAAGAATGGAAGCATGACAGAAGCATCATGTATCGACACAGCCACGCTGAAACAAACCCCCGCAAAGAGCCCCGCTTCTAGAACAATTCTCCCCAGTCAGCCTCAGCATGATGCAACGCTCCAGTGGGGATAAGATCGGCAGCGCATGGGCTTCTTTTGCGGATCTGCTGGATGCCGTTTAGGTCGTTCAAGCGAGGGGATGGGTGCAGCAGGAATAAAGGAGTGCAGGGCCAAGCCAAGACTGAAAGTGCCTAGACAAGAGACCTGAATCTGCAAGCAGGCAGCTTGGGAGCGTATCCAAACAGTAGACAGTAGGGAAAAAAAGAATGAAAGAAAAAAAATTGAAAGAAAAAAAAAAACGCCTTGCATGGTTTTGTTCTCCTTGTGGTGGGTATAATACAAGAGATACTTGAGCTTCAAGATCTGGGTTGGGTGGAGGTGATGGGTATCGGTGAGCTGTCCCCAGCAGTGATGCACATCTTGGGGACTATGTGTGTCTGTCTCGGTGACGATTTTAGCTCCATGTAAGTTTGCTAAACATGCATAACAGTACTATACTGTATTGCATGAGGCGAACTCGTAGTTTCAAGCCATGTACCATGAGACTCTGTGGTGTCTTTTGGTTGGCTGATGGTGTGAGCAAGGCTGTGTCTCTACTCACCCACCTCAAGATCGACTGCGGCGCTTCTCCTTGCGCTTAGACTCACAAGATGTCTTGCAGCCAGGGCATTCATAGCCACTCTTTGAGACGTGAATTCGAACAAGGCAGCGTGGACAACGCCACCAGTTCATGGGTACGTAGCGATCTTCTAGCCACTCCTCATCGACAGTTGCTCCACGCTTCTGGATGTCTTCGCGATGGTATTCGCGAAGGTGGTCACGAAAATGATCGCGACGGTGAAAGGGCTCACGGAAGCGAGCGCACCGAGGGTAGTCACATAGATAGGTATCCTTGCTCGATTCAGGAGCATGAGTGTTCTTGTAGTGTCGCTGGAGATCGGCGGTCCGCTTGAAGGGGCGGGCAGCGCAGCCGGGATAGAGGCATGACACTGGCCAGTCATTGCCGCTAGAGGGATGCAAGTTAGCAATAGAATATCAAGGAACAATGGATAAAGCATACCCTTCGCTTCGAGGAACAGTTGCGTCATTGGGCTTGGTCTGCACATAATGGTAGTGCTGCTGATGACCATCCTGCTGGTAGGCAGAGTACTCTACCGGCGACGAGCCGTGAAGAGTGTAGTAATTATTCTGCATAGGTGATTCGGGGACGGTGGAAGCCTGAGAGCTCCCTCCAGAGCTGCCGTACCGGACGAGAGGCTGGGAATGATGATGGTCGTAAAAGTACTCTGACGGCGATGCGGCTTGCTCTTGAGGCGATGAGACATGATACCAGTCATTGTTGTACCATTGGTTTGAACCCATTGTGCTTGTTGGAGGTTGTTACTTGGGAAACGATGGACAGCTTTTAATGAAGGAACCGATTCTTTTATGAGTCGGTCAACGTGAACGTGGAAGGCAAGGATGTTTGAGAGGGCGAGACAGGATATGAACCGGCGTATACAGGATAATGGATAGAATCGAAAGCATGCAAGTAGAGCTCACGACCAAAGTAATGTCTTGATGGCGGTCTTGGAAGGGTAGTGATGAAGTTTGTAACATGGGAGTTGATACGATGGATGATGAGTTGATGAGCTGATGATGGAGGGACAAGAGCTCTGATTATATGCTTGTGGGAGTGCTATGGAGAGAAAGAAGTAGCCTAGTGCTTTTCTGGGTCTATCGGTAAGGGTGAGGCTCAAATCGCACATTGGTTGGTGAGGCGAAGGTGAAAGTCATTCGTGTAATACACAAAAGGTAAAGGGCAGCATGGATTTGAAACCGTAGGAACGTCTGTAGAAGCAACGAGGGCCGAATCTGGCAACGAGACAAGACGGGCATTTTGCAGAGTGCTTTCCAGGGTCAAGGACATGCATGACCAGGGTTGGCAGGGTAGGATAGTGTAGCTGCCGGGGATACAAGCCGGACCAACCCACGATTAGAGAGATAGAGCAAAGCTACTTTGCTACTATGTATGTATGTATGTATGTAGAAGACAGCTGAAGGACAACCAATTCCAAGACCGACGACGACTGGAGGACAAGGGGGCAGTACATAGGACAAGGATGTAAGGCGAAGCAGCATCTGGCGGCGCAAGCTAGCCCGTGACGTGAATCGACGCTTGTCGATGATGAGAAGCACGCATAACATCCGTTGCAAGCCGAGTTAGGGCTGGAGGAGCTTTTACCAAGAGATGTAGACTCCATAGCCGCCGGTGTCTTGAAGAGGCAAAGCGATGTCAAGAAGGAGGTGATGCACCGCCCAACGTCTATCGATAGTGGTTGGAGAGCCCAGGAACAGAAACCTCTTGGGCTTGCGTGGAAGGAATACAGTACAGGCTGCTGGCCGCCTCGTAGAGCCCCGTGTCAACCGGGGTATGGTAGAGGTGCGGTGGAACAGCATGTAGGTACAAGCTGCAGTGGGCGCATCTCATCGAAACGTATCCCCATACGCTATGGGGCAGCATCTAATAAGCTTCAAAGGCAAAAAGGCAAAAAGAAAAAGTGTGAATGAGAAAATAGAGGGCCAGTGGGTCAGCAGTACCATAGTATGATAATATCAAGGTGAGTCTGAGCTGAGCAGTCATGCCCACCCAGCAATTGGCAGTTGAGAGCTAAAATTCGGTTAGCAAACGGTGACGTGACTGGCTGGGCGAACAAGGGCGTGGCGATGCGCTGAGGCTGACGGCAGCGAAGAAGAGAGAATATAAGAGCGAGCAAATGCGGATGGAACTGGCACGGGCCGAGGAGGATAGCATAGATGCGGGAGCGGCAGATGACGGATGATCCCACGTTGACAATAGGAGAAACTATACTGTAGCCAGACAGGGGCTGCGTGAGCAGATTTCGGTCACTCTCAAAAGGCAAAGCTGGGCTTTGGCCAGGGTGTTTGTGAAGTTGTGCCACCCGACATCAGACTAGCTGACAGTAGAATGGAGCAAAGAGACGCTGTAAGTTGGATGGGCAATGCACGGGGAATCGAATCAAGTGCGCGATAAAATAAATGACCCGTGGGACTAGTATGTATATTCGATCGACGTGGCGTGCGTGGAAATCATAGCGGCGGAGAGAATAAGATCAAGGTTACCTTGGGTAGTAGGTAGTGCTTAAAATTAGGATGTTGCGAGGCAGAGCAGATCCATAGGTACCTTGCTTAGTATGTAGCTGCCTAGACCGGCCGAGTGCGGAATTTCAGGGCAGGTTTCAACTCGCCTGTTCCACTTGAGCTCCTACATACAGTTACATCTGGATAGATATCACCAAGAACCCCAACCAACTATAACTCTATTTTTACCAGAAATACTATGCATGTATACCTAAGTTATCCATCGTTCACGAGTTTGAGATATATTATCTCCATATATTGGTCATGCTGCATTGAATATCTCAGCCACGGTGGTCCAAATATATCAAGCTGTGGTATTAAAGAAGGCACAAAACCCTCTTCCCCTCCTTTTCGGTAAGTATTTAGGCAAGGTACTGTATGTAGGTCCTGCCCTGCCCGCCTCTACCTGCCTTCCTTAACCCAGCCCCTGCGCGGGCAGCCTCAAGGTACCAGGCATAATCCGTTATCCACTGCTTGTTATTGCGATTCTCCCTTCAACATCTTTACACGTCTTAGACTGACACTTACTTTCCTTATATCAACACCTATTAATACATGCTAGTCGTGCTGACGATGACCTGTCGATCTCTGCCGTATAAAGCCATCAAACAACAGTTGAATGCTCACAAACACAAGCACGAGGCACGAGCCTTCTTGTTACTGTACCTACTAATGGAGGAGTTTACATTCACGGCATGCAATAAAGTTGCGACCCCTGTTCCCATGGATGTCGATCAACTAACTCAATGCATGCACGACACTGGTCCGCTGCCTGGCTTTGGAGCAGAAGAATCATCTTATATTGGGTTATTCTGTGACGTGGACGTGGACGTGGACGTGGACGTGGACGTGGACGTGGACGTGGACGCGGACGAGCATGTCAATCTTGCCAGTCAGGTACAGTACAGTAAGATTTGAAAAGACCACTAACGAAAACCTATGCCTTGAATAGCCCGCAATAGACAGAGCAATCTATTCCCCCGCTCCCCGGCTCCCCGTTTGAACAACCATCGCGGTTGTGTGTAACTTAGCTCTCTTGCATCCATCTGAGTCTGGCGTATCACAGTCTCTCTGGCATGCCTCTCAACTTGACGAGGCAGCCTCCTGCAACGCCCAAAGCGACCAAACAAAACAGCAGCCACCCAGACAAAATCATCCTAAACGCCTTGTCTCGTCTACATGGCCTACCGGATCATCCCCTGCCTCCTCCGGCATCTGCAAGTCACCACAGTGCAAACTTTCCGACAAGGCCGCTGTCAATGTTTCAGGTCGAGTGCGACAGGAACTTAGCCAAGACGACATAACTATTTGTGGCCAAGGTCATCGCACCCTTTCCCCAGCCGTGACAACCTCGCAGGGGGTCGCATCCATGTCACCCCAGCGCCGGAAACCAAACGCTCACTAACTTGGGATCGTCCATTGCTCGTGATCATGGGTCTCCCTTGCACAGAGCTGTCAAAGGAACTGGGCAAGCATGGAAGCATTCTAGAAACCTTCCTATCGCATTACCCGTTGGTCTCGCTTCCTAGTGGTCAGCTCACACGCCAAACACCGATTAAGCTGGGGGCGATGACGGCGGGTCGACTAGCTTTGGCGAAGGATGGCATCAATCGCAGAGCTGTGCCGCGAGCATGCGATTCGCATAGTGACTCCGCCTCGCCGAGAAAGGCAACGGCTGAAGAACGCTGGGGACCATATTGCCTCACTGTACCCTGCTATACCCAGGCATACCACAGAAAGAGGCTACAAGGCAGCCAGCCCGCCGCATTCCGCCAGCCCTGGATTCGATTTGACAACGCATTCGCTTATGACCTGGGTGCGCAAAAGGCAAATGGCTAATTCTAGTCTTTTCTCGTCATCGATCGAGTCGTTGGCGTGTCAGCTCAGGGCTCAGGCTCACAGCTACCAAATGGAAGCCCGGTCGAGACAATGGACGAAACGGCAACCGGGTTGCCTTGGACAGCAAAGATACTCTTGTGCTCCCTTTTCCTCTTGCCTCTTGGCTTTCGGGAGCCACGTCGTCTGCGATGGGATGAGATGTGCTGCATCTGCATTGTCTTTCTCCAGACAGCATACTTGTCACCCTTCCGTACAATCGGGTTGTTGTGAACAAGTCAGCGACACAAGGGATTAATAAGAGGACGGAATTCGGTGAGCAAAACAAGCATCCAACTCCTTTTTATTTCAAACTCGTCCTACGCCTATTAATACATCATACACACAAAAAAAAGTTATTTGGCTCTTTCCCAACGTTTTGGGCAGCAATGCAGCAGCCCTCACTCATCATGCACTCACAATACTCTTTAGCTTGATTGCTTCACCTAGGTCACGATCCATGGGCTGCCACGTCGACAGATACACTGTAGGACCTTGGGAGAAAATCACATGGAGGAGCAACATGTATGAATAAACACTCAAGTTCCAGATGGTTGTGCGCCACCAAAATGTGCCTCATCCTGAACACCTTACGAAGCTGAGGCTGTCATGGCGGAGACTCTGCCGTTCCGTTTAACCGGCAAGGCTTTCTAGAGCACTCGGTGCATGGCCAGGCAAACCCCTATCAAAAGCAACCACGAGGTATATGAGTCACACACTCCTTGATCACACATGGCAGAGAAATCTGTTATCCAGGGCTGTATCGCCCATCACTCGGTAGGCTTCGTATTCATATCTCAAACACTGAGGTTACTAATGACCTCTTTAACCATTTCGCACATTCACCTGTCTCCCCAAAAAAAAGACAGCAAAGGGGTAGAAAGAAGATGAGGCCCCGCTAATGCCGTTCTCGTTTCTACGCTCCGAATGTGGCCTGCCATAGGAGGTTCAAAAACCAAAGTACACTTAGCCCTGTCCCGGATTTCTTACACACGCGCAAAAGATGGCTGAATACCGCCGACTAAACCTCATCCTCAAGAAACTTGTAGGCAAACTTGAAGTCCGCTTTCCGTCGGTTCATCCTGCACATCGCTGTCAGCACGCCTCATTGTCAGTTCTGGTTAGGTTTGACTTACCAAGTGCTTTCGTAATCGAAAAAGCGATATGTGCCTTGCTCAAAGTCCTCAGTGATGTTCTTAGGCTCCTCGTGTCTTTGAAACCAAGTCTGGTACTGCTTGTGAAACCGCCAGCTCTGGTCCTTGAGGGCCTTGGCGGCCATGTACTGCTGGGCAGAGCCCTGCTTGTAGTAGAAGACGTAGAACAATGTGTCTGGGTCAATGCGGGAGTACAGTCGTGGGTCGTCAAAGATAGCGAGCGGCTCGCGAGGGAAACCCGACCCTGTTGGGGGTACCGGCACATCGGGTCGGTATGATCGTGGTACATCGGCATCCAAGATATCGGGGCAGCTAGCCTGGCTGGCCGTCATCATGCGCAGCGCTGATGGCGCTGAGGGGGGGTATGGGCGCTTTCTGGACGTCTCATATGTCTCGACAAGGTCCTGCAACGATGCGGGTAGATGATATATCGACTCTTCCTCATCCTCGACAGGCTTGACACCATTGGTGCCATTCGTTCGTGTGGCTAAAGACGTCAGCTATCAGACTCGTAAACATCTGTTTTGTATACATACGCTTTGGTGACGATGAAGTCTCAGGCACAGCGGCTTGCTTACCAGCAGCAGCCTTCGATCGCTTGGACTGTTTCGCAGGCACCGTCACGGGTACGGGTGCTGGCGCAGGTTCAGATTCAGGTTCAGCAGCAGCAGCAGCAGCAGCAGCAGGGGCGGGCGTAGGCTGTTTGGAATCTGGTTGTTGAGGAGCCGGCTGGGCAGAGGATGTAGCAGGAGAGTTTGTCGCGCTGCTTCGAGATTGAGGTAACGGGGATATGCTTGAGGAGGCGGCGCCAGGGGGCGGAGGCAACGGGGCAATACCGACGTTGTTCTTGTCGCTCGCCGCAGCGGCAGCGGCAGCTGATGCATATTTGAGGCCTTCTCCGGCAGGTCTCGTCGGGACTGATGCTGGCTTCATGACAGGCGTGCCCGTGTTGCCATTGCTGATGGTTGATAAAGGAGCATGAAGTGTCGCGAGGGCGGGTAGCGGGGACTTGGTTTGTGACGAGGTTCGCCGTATAGGGTCGGACTCCTTGGGCGCCTTCCTTGGTAACGCCTTGGGTGGCTCCGTGTCGTTGGACAGATCCTCCTGCACAGATTGTGCATCGAGGGAGGAGTTCTTTTCGTTGTCGGCGCCCATGCCGTAGGTGCCTTCCTCGTCCTCGAGATCCAGCTCCTCGTACATTTCCTCGTCCTCCATAAAGTCCTCGTTCATACCGTCCGTCACGTAGTATCGGATGCTCTCCTCCAGATCAGTGACTTGCTCAGGCTCGACGCCGCCATTTTCGAGTGACCTTCGGATAAGCTCCAACTTTCCCTGGTGCCACTTGTGCCGCTCAATGATTCGTTCGACTTCGGCGATGCGTTCGGCTTTTGCATTGTTGTTCTTGCCCTTCTTCATGGTCGCTTGTATCGACTCGCCCTCAGCCTCAAGCGTCTCAATCTGCTGCTCCAGCTCATCGACCATACCACTGAGGAATTCGCTGGCCTCAACCTTGGCTTGCTCTTTGGGATCGAGCTTGGCGGCAGCTGATAGGCCTTCCTTTGAGTATGCTTTTGTCTTCATGGCCTTTTCCACAGCCTTGAACTTTTCCATTTGCTAATTCCAGAAACCGGGTCAATAAAAAGGGCTTCGGTCTATCAGTGGCGGGGACCAACCGTCTCGATCAACTTCCTGTGCTCCAGCAACGGAGCCTTGTCCTTGATGTCGTTACTAGCGGCCCATGTTTTGATCTGATCCCTCAGTCGCTGGAGCTTCTTGATCTCGCGCTTGAGGTTATCTTCTAGTTTGTCCTTTTGAGCGGGGTTATTCGATTGTTCAATCTTTTCGTAGATGGACTCGAATTCGGCCACGCCTTCGGCCACCTTCTTGAAGCATTTATCGACCTCTTGGGCCAATTTCCTCGCCGCCATTGCGATAGATTAGGTACGGCCTCGCGGGCGCAGATGCTAAATCAGTCGCCTGGCTCGTCGCTGTCGTCGGGTTCTTTGCGTGCGTCTTGGCTGCACCGGTCGGGGGAGTTGGCAGCGCAAGGAGGGGGTTGCCTTGGGGGCGATACAGCGCGTCGCGCGTAGGGAGGAAAATGTCGTCGAGAGTTATCGAGGTGTATTAATACAGCGTGCGTCAACCGGGGTTCAATTCCGGCGTGACTAGGGGATGAGATGCGTTGCAAGAGGTCGGCAGGCCAGTATTTCTTGGTGGTTCAAGGTGGGAGGTGCCGTTATTCGACCAAACTGAAGCAGGGCCGTGATTGGCTGACGGGCCGCGGGTCACCTGGGGGCAAGGCGCGGTTAGCTGCTGAAGCGTGTTGCAGGGGGAAATTGGTGGCTGAACGTGCGCTTACAGGGGCGAAAAGCGTTGCGTTTGTTTAATTGTGATTTCTTGTTTCTTGGTTCTAAAGAAGAGAGGTTTTGCCGCACCGTCCATCCATCGAGTTGCAGGTTAATTGGTGGTGCACAGGCACAGCATCACCATCGCGCGATACACTCCATGACGTGGTTGGCCGCTAAGCGCTCGGGTGCTAGCCGTCGATTTCACATGACACCTGACGGGAACACGTAAGCTGGCTTTCATCATATGGTACAACTGATAGTTTCTACAAAAAGTTAAAGACAAGTATGCTCTATAATTTTGTGCTATTCATGAGGGAGGGAGATGATGGAGTATACACGGTAAAATCGGGGACGGATACCGATCCGGCTACGGAGTCATGTAGCATGCAAAGAAGGATCTTGACTCAATCTCACCTCATAAACTTGCATCTTCAAACAACCAAAAAAAAAAAAAAAAATTTACACGTCGCAAATATGAAGGGTACGGTGACTAGCATAACTAACAGAAGTGAAATAGTAAAGTATCCAGGCTTACAACTCAAGCAGTCATCCTACAGCGTGTGTTGTCGGCGTCTGTGACGGTCGATAAGGAGCTCATCTCGTCCATCGGAAAGGGTGTCCTGGCCTTTGCGGCCGTGGCCCCCGGCGACACGGAGAAGGAGGCTGATCTGATGGCTTCCAAGGTTTTGAGGATGAAGCTGTGGGATGATGAGGAGGGGGGCAAGGTAAAAGAGATCCGAGGCTGGGAAGACGTGTTTCACGAATTGACATGTTTGCTTGCTTAGTGGAAGAAGAGCGTCGCCGATATTGATGGCGAAGTACTCTGCGGTTCGTTTTCAACCCCCAACCACAAATGAACGAAGCTAATGTAAAAAATTTAACAAATTATACAGTCTCGCAATTTACTCTCCTCGCCAGCACAAAGAAGGGAGCCAAACCAGACTTTCACGGCGCTGCAAACCCTGAGGAGGCAAGGCGGCTGTATCACTACTTTGTGCAAAAGGTCAAGGCCGGGTATGTGGAGGACAAGGTCAAGGATGGGCAGTTTCAGGCCTGGATGGAGGTTGCTCTCGTCAATGACGGACCGGTGAGTTTTGAGCTCTCTTTTTTTTTTCTTTTCTTTTCTTTTCTTTTCTTTTCTTTCCTTTCCTTTCCGTTCTTGCATCAAGGGTTTGAACTGGGCTAATGGCTGCGGATAGGTCACGCTTGAGCTTAACAACGGTGCCAAGAGGGAATGAGGGCGAGTGAGAGTGGCAGGATTAGAGCATAGACGAAAAGGAAGGGAAGGGATTTGCGTATTTGCTAGAGGCTCGTCAATTAGAGACATGTTTTGGATTCAGCCCTCGTGTGCGGGATGTGATATGGGTGCTAGTAAGCGTCGGATACTGGCATGTTGAGTTGGCAATATCACATCCGAGACTGTGTTACATGGGCTGAAGAGGGATAGGTCTTTTGGCTATCTGAGCAAACTGCATGAGACAGCTGTGATTGCTTGCTCTGGGAAAGCCGCCTCCCTGGTCTTGACCGCATCAGCAGTTTCTTGTACCAAACGACAGCCAACCAACCTAGCCTTGCCATGCCATGCTCCAATTGGAACATCCACCGACAGGGCTGCTTACATGGCGATCGTTAAAAAGAGACCATATGATTGGCATTCCATGTCTGTTACAAAAAAAGTCCCTTGCAGAGCGAGGCTTATAACAAGCAAGTTGTGAATTCCTCCTCTAGGGTGGGATGACCAGCCAGAACAAGGGTGTTCTTCTGTTTGATACTAGCCGCAGAACCCCCCAACCCCCCATGCTTAGAGGTCCGAGCGGAATCAGAGTTACTACAACTATTAGGGATTGGTCACTGATTTCTTGCATCGGGAGGGGCCGTTTGGGAAGCTATCCCTAGCGTTAGTCGGTATATGATATATGTATTGTATGTATTGTTGTATAAGTAAGTTTCTGCTGGCATTGTCTGAAAGGAACAAGCCTACCATAATGGACCCTGTAATTTTGATAAGCAAGGGGATGCTATCATAAACATGGCTTTGGGGATTATGATATTGATTTTCTTTTTCATATTTCTTTTTTACCAAATAGCAGTGTAATCTCTGTGGTGTTATGGGATATCACTTACAAGTCTAGATTAGCCCAGACCAAGTCTGATTCACTCTCAACTGGATGGATGTAGCCTTTACTTTTTTGACTTGGATAGGATTAATAATAAGGTATCTATGAATCATATCATCTGCAAGGTGACAATGAACCTTGGCTGCCCCTCATCCCTCCCCCGCCATTCATTGACAAGGCTCTAGAGTCGTCATCAAGTTGTCTCTTTTCTCACGCACGCAATGGGCTGTGCCAGACGAGTAATTGTTCATTCTACAGTTCATACTCGGGCAAAATAAAATAAAGTAAAATAAAAATTGTCTCTCCCCTTTGCCTCGATTGACAACAATTGACATGTCAAGTTAGGGAGGGGCATTTGCCTGCTCTCGCTTGTCTTGGTTTGCATCCATTGGTCCTTGAGCCTCATTCACACTCAGCTCAGTCGCTTGGACCTTTGCCTTGTTTCATCGGATCAAGACGGTTCTTCTAAGCTGCTTGTCGGGTTTCCTCTCTTGTCTTGTTCTCACCACCGGTCTAAGAAAAAGAAAAGGCGCCCCGCATTGCACTGCTACTGCTCAGCCAGGGTTTTCTCTCGGATATATTCAGCCTGGTCCATGTCCATCTCTGCTCTGCTCTGCTCTGCTCTGCTCTGCTCTGCTCTGCTCTGCTCTGCTCTGCTTTATGCACTACATCATAGAATGACCCTCATTCTATAACTTGCATCTGTTCAATTGATTATTCCCGTCTCTTGATTACCCAACCCAGCTGCTCGTTACCTTACCCACTTATAAGCGCACGATCTTCGGGCTCACTTGCATTGCGACGGGGCCTTTCCGCAATTGGAAAACAAGCTCCCCTCTTCTGTTTCCTTCTCTCTGATTCTGATTCAGCTTCTGCACCACACAACAACAAACAATTAACCAAGTTGCCACCCCCCACGCTGTGAATTCATTCTTGGATCTTTCAACCACCTGCAACCAACCTCATCTCTTCAGCGCTCTCACTCCTGCTCCTGCTTCCTCAACCCGATAACCAAAGAAACACCTTTACAATGGCGGCAGAAGGCGAATCCCCCGCGCGACCCCGCGTCTACTTTGACATCTCGCTCGGCGGCAAGCCCGTCGGCCGTATCACCATGGAACTCTATGCCGACCTCGTTCCCAAGACAGCAGAGAACTTCCGCGCTCTCTGCACGGGCGAGAAGGGCCTCGGCAAGTCGGGCAAGCCTTTGCACTACAAGGGCTCCATCTTCCACCGCGTCATCAAGCAGTTTATGATTCAGGGTGGTGACTTCACTGCTGGTGACGGTACCGGCGGCGAGTCCATCTACGGCAACAAGTTTGACGACGAGGCTTTCCCCAAGAAGCATGAGAAGCCTTTTCTCTTGTCCATGGCCAATGCTGGTCCTAGTACGTGCTCCCAATCTCCCTCCTCAGCTGCTATTCCAGCCTCCCAAGTGCATATGCTTACCACTACTACTACTACCCCACCAGACACCAACGGCTCTCAATTCTTCATAACCACCGTCCCCACCCCTCATCTCGACGGCAAGCACGTCGTCTTTGGAGAGGTCCTCAATGGCAAGTCTGTCGTCCGTCAGATCGAGAACCTTACCACCCAGTCCGGCGACCGTCCCGCAAAGGAGGCCCTCATTGCCGACTGCGGCGAGCTCACTGGTGATGCCGCTCTCGCCGCCGATGTGAAGCAGCCCGACTCCCTCGGCGACCCTTACGAGGACTTCCCCGAGGACTGCACCGACACTCTCGATGCGCTTGCCGTCCTCAAGATTGCAAAGGCATGCAAGGACTACGGTAACACGGCCTTCAAGTCGGGCAACTACTCCCTCGGTCTCGACAAGTACCAAAAGGGTCTGCGCTACATCAACGAGGAGCCCGAGCTCGACGACCAGCCCCAGTCTATCAAGGACGAGCTCGAGGCCCTGCGTTTCTCCCTCAACAGCAACTCGGCCCTTTTGAACATCAAGCTCGAGGCTTGGGATGATGCCGCCCGTGCCGCCTCCTCCGCGCTTGACGTCCGCGGCGTCAAGGACGCCGACCGCGCAAAGGCCTATTACCGCCGCGGCTTCTCCTACATCCGCCTCAAGGACGAGGAGGCTGCCCTCCGCGACCTGACCGAGGCCAACAAACTCGCTCCCAACGACAGTGCCATCACCCGCGAGCTCAACGCCGTCCGAACCAAGGCTGCCGCCCGCGCCGCCAAGGAGAAGGCTGCTTACAAGAAGTTTTTTAACTAAGCGATCCTGATTGCGAAGTAGACCGAAATGTAGAGCGCTTTTTTTTTGAGCAGGATAGAAGGCCAGACGCATTTGAGAATTAATGCCATGTATGACTTGACACGGAAGGGGGCGGAGGACATGATCCATCTTTTTACAACAGAACCCCATGGGAGGAAAAAGCGGGTTATTTAGGAGTCGGCGCTGAATGAGATACCATCCAATTGCACATGTTGCAATACGTCACATACAAGAACGTGTTGACATGATGAGTGAGATTCTGCTCAACCTAACGACATGGCTCGTAGCGTCCACAAGCCATCATGACTCGACGAAACAATACACAAGAGCAGCTATAGGTATCGTGATAGCCTGCTTCGAGCCTGTCCTTTTCGTCCGCTATATGCTAGATCAGCCATACCATACCCGTCCGAGCCCAAGTCTTTACATAATGATTCTTACACGCTTCACCAATGAAATAAAACCACTTGGGTATTCTTATCCCCGTCCAAGTATATCTCCAAAAAGACAAAAGCCACATCCTATCTATCTATAAGACATTCAAGAAGTGAAAACAAAACCAGAGTATACAAGCCAAAGAAATATCCCATCTCCAATGCCGATACTAACTCGAATGAATGAAAGAAAGAGAGAGAAAGAGAGAGAGAAAACCCCGAGAGAGAATTGAAAGAAATAGGTGGCGTTGGTGAAAAGTTGTATTTGTTCATTTCAGTCGTGAGGAACTAGCTCTCCCATCTAGTCGTCAAATAGGTATATATGATATGTATATAAAAAAGTCTTTCTTCCTCATCTAGAATGCTTTGCAGCATCTTTTCCTTCAGGACTCTCGCCACGCCCGCCAATGCGCATGATACCACTGAGAATCGTGCGTCCCACGCGTACGTTCTTAGATTTGAGCGTGTTCCCCGCACTCGCGCTCCCGTGCTTTTGCTTGAGGTGATGATGGTGGTGATGGTGACGACGGTGCTCTTTACTGCGTCGTCTGTTGCGCAGTGAGTTTTCGTCGGCCACTTCGCTGCCTGAGCTGCCGGGCGCAGGCTCGTAGACGTCGTTCCATGCTGTGGAGGAGCCGCCGTAGGAGATGGAGGGGGGTTCGTTGAGGGAGGATTGTTCAAGGGACTCGGCGACTTCATCGGCGGTAGAGTATGTGGCGGTCTCACGGGCGCGCTCAGTTTCGACCTTTGCGAGACAGGCGTCGGCGCGCTGCTGGAGGGCGAAGCAGACATCGTTGAAGGCGAGGAGCTCTTGGTCTACTTCTGTCTTCTTGTCATCGACAGGTCTGGCGTCGACCCATAGTTTCACAAGGCTCGCCAGGTTTCTTGTGTCGTCGACCAGGTAGGGTAGACTGGGGAAGCCCTCTTTGTAAGTAGGACTCAAACGGCCTAGGATAGTGACGGGCGTACTGTAGCCAGCGGGAACAAGGTTTGTAGTGCGATCTGCGGGAATGCTGCATACTTGGTCGATGTAATCACGAACGGCTTGTCGCTGGACGTTTAGGAAGCGGTTCATTGGCTCCATCCACTCCTCTCGCTTTCCAAAGTTGGATAAATTTGCCAGCTTCTGTAGTGCTTTTGCGATGAGCGTAAATGTTCGTTGTGCATGAGGTCGAGGGTGGTCGCGCAAAAGGTTGAACAACTTTGGGGATAGAATGGCCGGACAGATGAAGCGGAGGAAGAGGAAACCAGACACCGAAGTATATGTAACAGTGCGCAAAAAGTCTCCGTAGCGATCTTCGGCAACCGCTCTGATATACTTGAGTACATGCCGTAGGTCTGGAGGTAGTCGATTGGCCGAGTTGGCGATGCACTTCCATACTTCAGTCGTGTAGTGAATGAGCACGGTCCAATGCTGGTCAAGATCCGACCCGTGGGGTATCTTGCTTGGGTCGACTTCGCAGTCTGGGTTGATCTCGTTGATCTCAAACAGCTTCTCTTGTAGAATCTCTTCCAAATACTCCTTGCCTAGACGGCGCATGTGGAACTCGAGGGACTGCGTCAGCAGCGAGTTGCCGCGAAAGAGCAGGTTTGCTTCTCCAGCAAGGGATTTACTCATGTCTCGTACGATGAGCTCGCGATCGGTTCCAGCGTCGATGGAATCATTCGACTTGAGACGACTGCTAAATCGGTACTTTTTCATAGACGTCTGATTTCCGATCCCATCAATTTCATCTTCCACGAGAGCCATGAGCCACTCACTCGCAGAGCCTGAGACTTGGAATATGTTGAGAAACAGCTCCGATAGACGACGTAGTTGACCAGGCAAAACGGCCGATACTTGATTCGTTAATCCAGCCGGGAACCGGTGTAGCAAGTCTGTGAGAGGCTGGTATTCTTTTGACAAGAGCACAACATGCTCGTCGTGGTTCACCTTGATCAGCATCTGTCCAACCGATTGATGTTTTTCGTCGAATATTTGAAGCCATTGCTCGCAATCCTTGCCACGCTCAAGTTGTTCGAGCGTGATATCGACAGCACCGACAACATACTCCTGTAAGTTTCGCGTCCTAGGCAATCCCACAGAAGCCTGTAAAAGGTTGCTCGAGCTGTCCAGGTTCCCTTCTACCCTCTTCAACACAACTGACAGCAGGGGCGTGGTCGGCGGTAGGTCGGTGAATTCGCATTCTTCTCTCCAGAAAGGATTCTTGGTCGCCGTTTTCGTCGTAGTTCGCGCTCGCACTTCGCCATCCAGTATAACCTCAGCCAGGTAGTTACCGACCAGGGGATCCGGCTCTAATCGTCCTGGCCTCTCAGGTATTGGCATCTCAAGCCCATTCGGCCTAGCTTTCACTTTGGCTTCGGTAACTCGGACGTTGATGGTCTTTTCGATCCGAAAAACCTCGCCCTCATAATCTGATTCAATATCGTCGAGTTCCAAGATTTGAGATGCGTTGGGGTCATCGAGGTGGTAGATATCAGGAACCGCATATGCTCGTAGAAGGCATAGCCAGACCTCAAAATGGACCCTACTGTCAAGCGCTAGATAAACAGGTCGGAAGATGGAGAGGTGCGTAGACGATGAAGAGTAGATTGGGAATATCGCAATACAGTATTCCTCGTCGAGCACTGTGCGATCGAGTTGTTGAACGGCACACCGTGAAAGCTGTGAGAGGTCGATGATGGACAGAACAGTAACGTCGTTTTCTGTCATGAGCTTAAACTCTCCGTTGTCCTGGAGAATACAAGAAACTCTCCTCCAAGAGGTGGTGGGTGAGCGAAGGTCCCTCGTCGACGGCCGCTTGACAATCGCCCTTGGTGACATGGCCAAACCCTTGTCCCACAGCATGACCTTTCCGACCTTGATAATATTCGTGGGCTTGTTCTTCTCCTGTGACCAACCATGCCTCTTGAGTTCTGGTCTCATCGGTGTCACCTGGCTGGCCGGCTTACCGTTAGCAAGCTTGATACCCGTCGGCCGCAATTGCTGCCAGCACAGCAACGCTGCCAGCCATAGATCGAACTCTTCCGTCACCAGGGGACATATTAGAATCTCGACGGGCGGTTGGAGACAGACCAGTTCCAGACACTCTTTGGTCAGCTCGGGATAATCGACAGGAAGGACCCTGCATCCGCGTAGGTCAGATACCAGAGGTATGTGGAACGGTCCATTCTGTCCCGAGTCAAACATCAGACACCCCTTCTCTTCCTCAATATAAGCCACGCCACTGTGCCATGGGCCACCCGTCTCACCCTGGTATTCGATCTCGCCTCGCATCCGACCGCATAGAGTCCTCATGAGGAGCAGAACCTTGTTGGCGTCATCGGTAGCAACTGGCAACGGCAATGAGTCGACGGTGGGCGGTGGAGAAATAAGTGGCGAAGTAGGACGAGACGATTGTCGCTTCATAAGTCTTTTGGAACCCTTTTTATCTTTCGTTGATGCTAGCGACTCTCGTCCCGTTATTATAGAATGGTGTATAGAGTCTAGTGAGCTGAGCTGCGGTCTTAGGTCGTCTAGTGGATGTAATGAGCCTGACGAGCTCACACTGCCGACTCGATGCCGTTCTGATGTGGGCGGTGGTGCACTTCTCTGGGCAAGCATAGATGTATCCATAGTGCGTGTTCTAGGCCGCACACTTCCACTCGTATGCCGCAAATGTTGTCGGGGGGGACTGGATTCGCTACTCTCGTATGACTCGCTGAATACATCGTTGAATATTATGCCCTGCCTACGGGAAGGCCCGGATGGTATAGTACGAGGCGAGCTCTGTTGCGAAGACGTGCCCTGCTGGGGCTGCTGGGCCTCTGCAGTCACACTGACAGTAGGCGTCTCGACAGGGTCGGGTGTGACAGCGCGGACGGTGGTGGTGGCATTGATCAGTGTGTTGCGAAAGGCAGACCTCAGGTTCTGGGCGCTGGAGCGCTCCATCTTTGGGTCTCGGGGGAGGTTGAGATCGGAGCTCGAGGCTTGATTCCAGGATGCGGCGTCACTGGAAGTGCCAGATCGTGAAGGGTCCTGTTCGTCCATGGTTGGCGATCGCAAGCCTAAGCCATTGCTGGTCCACATCCACATGCACGCGCCCGTCCCGCATTGAGGAGAAGAAGAAGACAATAGCAGCAGTTTTGATGAATGGCGAGGGCTTTGACGCTGGGGGTGGAGTCTCGAGGGCCGCTTTGGCTGCGGGCGAAGGAAGTGATCAAGTATGCGACGTCACTGTTTCTATAGTCGAGGTTTGTATTATCGATCGCTAGAGTATGACTGCTCGGTCGTGGGAGGACACTGCGTCTATCGTGGTTGTCGTCGGTTGTTGGTTCCGACTGTCGAGACTGGTTGCGGGGGGAGGAGGACTTGTTAGTCTTGGTGGGCAAATGGCCATGCAACGCAACGCAACGCAAGCTGAGAGCGGAACACGAAAAATGAACAAAGAGGCCAAGAGCAGGTGACGAGTCAATAATGTAACAAATAACGAGTCGATATATGACAACCTTTGTCGACTGCTATTTTGGAGAGAGATGGAGTGAGAGAGAATAATCGAGTTGCGGTGAGTTCGGCACTGGGTACTACGGATATTGATTGAGCCAGTAGTCCAGGTACCGGAGATGCCTCGATAGGTACCTATGTAGGTTGAAATAGGTAGGGAAATGGAGAGAGAGAGAGAGAGAGAGAGAAAGACAAAAGCCGGAGATTTAGGTCGCCACATACGCACGCATGCACGCACGCACTTTTATTCGGCTCTTGAATGACTGTCTGTCTGTCTACCTATCTTTCTTTCTTTCTTTCTCGAAAGACAAGAGAGCCAATGAGTTTATTACCCACCCACAAGCAAAGCACAAGCCTAAGCGCAACCGAAAAGGACCCTGGTCTTCCAACCACCCTGGACGCTGCCCTGTTCCATGTATTGTACCTTTGGTGGGGATCTGTACGTAGGGGAGCCTGGGTTTTGCAGTGGATGATTTGATTAGAGACAATTAGAATCATGTCTTGTTCCCAGAACTGCCGGGCATGCTGTAATTAATGCTCCGTAGTCTAGAATCATCAGCTTCTCTTTTCCAACGACAGAGGAACTTCTGGGCACGACCTGCTTCTTCTGTCTTGGCCCCCCGGCTTCGAGAAGCGGGGGATAATGGAACGCCATTCCGGCTTTAGTACTCTTGACGTCCAATCGTTTTATTTACTTGGCCCTCTCCAGGCGCAGGAAGTTGCCGAGACACACGGCTTGTGGCGAGTGATAGGATTGGATGCCTACTATGTTGAGTCTAGTAGTTCTATTCTGTGACTTGAGAGGTTGTGTGTGTATGTAGACTATGTATGTACTACGCATGTACTGTATTATCGTGAGTCGACATGACCCAAAGGGAAATGAGAACCCCTGCAAGAGGGTCCTGCGATTCATCCCTGTATATTGGCAGGCAATAGGCACGCAACGCAGCACGCAACAGTGGAGGATGCGGAGTTAACGAGCGTGGTATCGTTGGGGACTTAATATCAGAACTGTCCGATGGGCAAGGCCATAGTCCACTGTGATATTACTAGTACTTGAGCAACGCAACGTCATCGCAGCATCTAATCTTGCAGAATTTCTGTCCCCGTTACTGTTGACATCTCGCCAGGTTGATGCTTCAGAGTTCAACGATGGACGCCTGTAGCTTTGCCATGCTCAGGGTTGCCCTGGCTTGTTCACCGAGACAGACGGTATTCCAACGCCGGATGGAACGATCCGTCCCGCCATTCTGGCTTCCATCTGACAACTTCCATCCCTAGATTTCCAGAGTTTCCAGAGTGTCCGGTTCGCGGTGGCGATGCCTTCGTCAACTGAGCAGGGGTCTTCGGATGCTCTCCTCCCAATGAGATGACTTCGGGTGAGGTTTTCCTGTAGAGGTTCAAGTTGCGATGACCGGGCGCTATCTACTACGGACCCGCTGGCAAGGAACAGGGCGTGAAGAATCCAGTCGATCCAATCTCAACGTCCGTTAGCTTCCTATGCTCACTCAAGCGTGGGCAGTGACTCGATACGTGTACAGGATCGTTCTTGGTATCTTCCGATGTCAGTCGGACACAGCCAAAGGCTTGACAGCCACCGACAAGAACCATAGTGCACAGCCTCGTAGAAACACCAAGCAAATGGAGATGGTTACAGGGCGAAGTACATAGCATGTCGTATCAGGCCATCAGCTTTGCCCGCAACGACGGGCTGTTATCAAACACATCCCTAGCTTCTACGTGAGCCTCCCACGTTATGCAGCTCAAACTTGAGCAGCCGCTAGTGCAAGGACACTACAAAAACGGATCGCTCCTAGTGGCCCACGGTACGAGATCGTCAATTAAACTAGGACGGGAATGGCCTCTGTTTCCTTACGCTATATACGCCTGAGACAAGGCAAGAATGAGAGTCTGGTCGATCACGAAGGGCATTTCTAATCAATTAGACTCTCGGCTCGTTATATGTGTTCCTAGTATGCTTTTTTGAGGCCAGACATCATCCACATCACCATCTAATCTCGTGACCAGCGAAGCTTGGCAAGGCTAAGCTTGCCCGTTCGCTCCAAAAAAGCAAATCAAACCGTCAAAGCGCAAGCTTACCCATACGCATCACCATCGATACAGACATAGTACCTACCATGGTGTGTATCCTCCCTTCTCCTGAAAATCTTACCCCTGATGCTGGATATACATATCCGGGAATAACAGCTCTAGTCAGCTCAGAACCCCCTGAGCTTAGCGTATTGTAAGCAGCTGCTACTACATCAAACATGCAGGACGTGAAGCTGTTGGCTCTACGCTGTCCCGTCCCGCTGGCGTGGGACGTTCCCACGTGCCGCAATTGGGAAAGTCCTTGGCCAAGCCTTGCTTTTGTTTGCTTTTTGGGTGTCGAGATGAAATCTTACGTGTCATGCTTGTTGTTGGCTGTTGGAACTTGGAGATATTGCTTTTGTGGGAGCCATCTAATGTTGCAGAACTCCACTCATACTCGACACGACGTATCTTCCCGCTCAGATCCCCAGATGAATCTGCTACAGCACTTTGCTGGGACACGTCAGGTGGTCAGGGGTAGTTTCTTCAAGCAGCGAATACGGAGAACCCAGCCGTCTGAGGCCATTGTTCCCAACTTGGAAACCCTCTAGCACAGGTCATCACTCGACCAAGGAGTCTCTCGAAACATCGCCTCGCAGGTTCACGTACGTTTAGGCAACACAGCACACCGCTTCCATTGCAGTAGCAACTTGTGATGTCGTTCAATGGCTGAGTCAACTGGGAATGGAGCTCGTTGGGATATCTCCCATGTCTCGTGTGGCACCGCGCCACCGGTTCCAGCAATCTACATCAAAACGATTGTTTCTATGATAGGGTGCACAACAATGTAACAGTTAGACACGTACTTGACTTGACTCGATCTCTTACAGTTCGCGGAACACTTGACCCGGAATGAGAGTGTCTCATTATCTTATTGTTAAACATGAGCGTTACAGACTCACTCAATCGATACCTTTGTTCCCCGGACGCATTCGACATAAGAGTATAGAGTTCACTCCTTGATGACCACCAGCTGATAAAGACCAGTCACCTGTTCAAAAGCACGGCCGGATCAACGGGGCGTATTCGTACTTGTCTTATGCAGGGAGGAAACTATGATCAGCACGTCAAGCATGTTATTGGTTACACATCGTCTTTCTTCTCTGCGTCTTTACCTCCTTGTCAATTTAATATTATTCCATTACCACATGTCCTCATTTGTAATGCCCCTTTGTTAAAATCGCTTGCAAAGTTCCAAACGCAAAGATTCGGTGGAAATCGAGCATGTCAAACACTGGCTGCCCGATACTGCAAGCAGCTTATTTGTATTTTTCCGAGGTTAAAAAAACAGGATAAACACCAAAAAAGCATGACATTTGTATAATGGCCGCGTCGCGCGCAGAGTTTCGACGCCTGATAACTTTCTCTTCCAACTCCCAATTGCCAGATTCCAGTAACCCCCGTGCTCAAACCCTACCAAGAAAAAAAAAAGACGAACCCCGTAGAGTATCATCGTTGAAATGAATAAAGTCAAGTAGAATCACCAAATAGTAAATAAAAAAAGGTTGCATTTGCTGTGTGGATATCATGTCTCCTTCTCGAGTCTTGTACTCCTATCATGCTGAATATTGGCATTAACGAAGGTGAGATGTCTCAATTGGGCTTGTAGGGATGCTCCGGACATTGCTCAGGTCGCTGCTGCCCGTCCGTCGTAGCGCTTGGCTCATCGTCTCAATGTTGAGATCACCCCCTGAAGGCTTGAGCTGGAGATTGTTTGTGCTTGTTGGGCTGCCCAGGGGTCTTCGGACTGGGCTCAACTCGAGGCCCTTCATGCTACCGGGATTGCTTGTGGGAGGGCTTGTCTCGGGCCCTTGGCTAGACACGGGCGATCGGATGGGTGAAGGCGAACGGTTCACCGCTGCTGGCAGAGACGTAAGTCCTGCAAGGTGAATGCTGTCGCGGGAGCTCGCAACACCGGCAGGAGGGTTGTGTTCGGCCTGTACAACATCGGCAAACGAGATGAAGGATAGCCGACGGACATCAGAGGAGTCTAGAGATCCGTAATTGGAGGCATTGTCGGTCGAAACAGCCTCTCGATCAGCAAAGGACGCGAGTTCCGCTGCCCACTCGCTGGCCGACGGGTCGTACAAAGGAAGGGCATTGTTGGCTCCTGTAACCGTCACAGCAGCGGGCTGATGCGAGGTGTGAGTTACAATCTCGACCGTGTCA
Organism: Fusarium sp. NRRL 66182; assembly: GCA_013266265.1. Taxonomy (NCBI): domain Eukaryota; kingdom Fungi; phylum Ascomycota; class Sordariomycetes; order Hypocreales; family Nectriaceae; genus Fusarium; species Fusarium sp. NRRL 66182. The sequence goes on from JABFAK010000238.1 coordinate 29,029, forward strand.
GGATCGAGCTTTTCGTTTGTGATGGCTTCGGATGCATCGTCGAGGACAGGGGGGATGTAGTTCTCGGTTTGGATGTGCGTCGGGATGGCGGGAGAATTGGGCATGAGTACGGTGCTGTCTTGAACATCACGCTCAAAGATCTGCGATGTAGCGGGCGAAGACAATCGTGGAGAGCCAGTGAAGCCACGGCCTGGGGATGAGGGTGCATGGAAGCTCTGCTCGCCAGTTGCCGGCCACGCTGACTGGTTGGAAAGCTTGGAAGGATCTCGAGATAGAGGCGGAGTCGCGTTTGTGGAATGGGTCTGAGGCGCAGAGCGAGGTTCAGGCTGGATTTCGGGCTTGGTATCAGACTTTGCAAGGGATGATGACTTTTTCTTGCCAAGACCGAACAAACTACGCATCTTGCTCTTGCCGTCCTTTTTCGTGTCTTCCCGTCGAGCGTCGGTCTCGTTGTTGAAATCGCTGGCCCGAGGCGTTGAGTCACCTAACCGCTGGTCGTCTGACGCCTCAGCGTTGGCGTATCGGTCGCCGCGGGTAATGGGAGCAGCTTCGGCGAGACTCATGTTGATAGATGAGCCCAGGTACTGAGCGTTGGAGAAAGAATAACGGTGTTTCGTGGGTGGAAGATGAAAGACGAGAGTTTTGGTTGTGCAAGGACAAAGCTGTCTGGGAGACTGCACAATAAGGTTGGGTCAGTTAACAGGGTCGTGGAATGCAGATCGAGAGGAGCAACAAGTCTGGACAGGGGACACGAGGTGAAATAAATAATAGGATGGTTGAGGAAAACAAAGTCAAAAGTGACCGTGCAGAACTGAGACTTTTGTTTTGGGTGATGTTTTGGCCGGCGCCTTCGCCACCCTTTGAGATTGGACAAATATTGAATATTGGGATGAGGTACAGCACGAACCTAAGTCCCAAGATAAAGAAAAAAAAGACCCTGTAAAACAGTCCGTAGCTCCCGATACAAAAGACTGGATATCTCCGTAAACAAGACCCGCACCGGCCAGCGCTAATCGCGGCGGTGTCGTTGCCCGTCGTGTGCCGCCGCCGTCTCGATGAGAGACGTGACGCAATAGGTCGAGATGAGAGTTTTGAGGACTTGGATACCTTTTTGAATCGGTGATATTATCGAGAAAGACAACTCCCGGTCGCAACGAGATGAGTTTCGGATAAGGTACCTCAAAGGACACGGCGAGGGCGGGCTGAGACTTTTGAGCGCGCTATCGCTGCAGCGAAGGAGCAGTAAATTGGTGTAAAAGGGAGAGGCGCAAGTAAGTGTATGCACACGCAGGTAGGTTTGGCTGTTTTTACTTTTTGTTGGCTGCCGCTCGCTTCAGTCGGTTTGCAGGGTTCAGACAATCTTGATGGTTCTATTTATCGTCTGCCGAAATGAACAATGAAAGGGAGAGAGCAAGAAAGAGGGGTGAAATAGATGGAATTGAATCAGTGACGGGGGGCTGACGGCGGCGTAGGTGGCTTCAGATCTTTTTCTCCCCCTTCGTCGAGTCCAGTTTCGTCCAACTTTTGGAGGATCAGCGCACTTTGAGCAAGGCACGGGATCAAAAACTGTAGCGGCCAGGGCCTTATGGGGCAATCTGAGTTGCACAGATAAAACCTCATCCACTGCAGGCAGGGACGAGATATTTAATTGCAATAAGAGTACCAACTTTTGGGCACGGGACCTTTACAAAGTTGGCTGCTCGGCGAGTAAACGGACGACACCTCTTTTTGTCGTCACCAAAACCTGCTTGAAACGGAAGACACCACATCGAGATGCTCTATGTGATACAGTAAAAAGGTCGAGCTAGGCTGTCATCACGTTTTGGAATCTTGTGCTTCTTGATATTCTGTTGGTCACCCATGTCACGACTCACACATTCTGCATGAATATGGCCCTCGTCTATGCACGCCAGGCACCTGTTCCAATAGTACCAATGTCTGCCCTGGTAATAAATGACCCTTGACTTGAGTTGACGGTATCTCAGATTCCAAGGGACCGATCCGATGGGCTTAGGAATCTCCTCATAAACCATGGATATCATGTCACTCTTCTGCCTCGCAGCCAGCCAGCTAGGGTCTCTTCTTGCGTGCTCGCACAAGTTACGTACAATCTTTTGCCCTGCCTTGGAGGGTTGGGTGCCAACGCAATGGCCATCATCTTGGTCACCTTTCTTATCACATCCAATTCCCTCATGGTCACCAACCTGGCCGTGGCCCCGCTACCGACATGGACCTCGTGACAACTCCTTCAGGGCTCTTCTTCACATTGCCCTGGAACAGCATAGAATAGGCTAATAGGGGGTAGGATCCGCGCATATCTTCATCCCAACGATGGCGAGGGGAGCCTACCCTACTCCGCAGTATCCTGCCTGTATGATGATAGTTTGCTTTTGGGTTTCAAACAACATCAACAACACCAAAAGTGCAACATCGTTTTGGGTTATTGGGCTTCCCCTTCGACCCTATTTGGTATGCTCGTCATCTAATAAGCTTTGTACGGGTTACATGTGCCAGCCCCTTTTTCCCTGCAGTAATTCGCCACCGATAAGGGGTCGCTGATCGTTCCTCCACCTCCACCTCCAACTTTTCATCATCTCTAGTCTGCCAGAAAGATCTAGAGATTTGCTCGAGATACTTGGAAAATGAAACAAGGGACTCGTCAGCCTGGAAGCACGGAAGTTTAATGCCACGAGGGGTCGACGGGTACCTCGCAAGGCAAGAGGGGCTCGCGCGTGTTCAGAGAAACGACGTCATTAGCTTATCCCTTCTGAGCGAAGCGTGCCTAGAAATTGAATCTGCTGTACCGCACTGCGTCATGTGACTTGGCAGATGATATCGCACGTGTCTACATTCCAGATTATGTAAGTCACATTAGGTAAGCGCAGTGACAGAAACTTCAGATCTTCGACTTCGAGGTGTTCAGTAGGATCCAGCCAGCTCAACCACACGACAAGCCAATCGCCGCGGCTAATCGCCCTCAGCCCGGTATAACGAAGTTCTAACGAAAACCAAACACGTCAATCACCATCCTCTTCTTATTGCGTGCCGGTCACCTATTGGTACGACCTCTCAACGACACTCTTGGACAAGATGGAGTTCCGAAGTCTCGCACGACCGGCCGCCCGGCTACTCAGCTCTCGCCCCTCAGCCGTTCCTCTCATTCCTAGCCGTGGCCACAAGACAACAAGCCGAACGAAACGATCTCTCAAGATTGCTCCTCACGATTCCTTTCTCCCCGACCGAAAGGCCGCTTTCCCCGCCTCCGACTCCATCATCTACAACCCCCCTTCCTCCGAGGCCTCTCCTCTCCACACACCTTTCCTCTTCCTTCCTCCCAACGATGCACGCCGTGCCGCTATCACGCGACTTCGACACACTCCCGGCTCTCCAGTAGCACCTGTTTCCGAGGGCAAGCTCCCCCCAGCGATGAAGTACCCCCGCCGCAACCCCAACTACAACCTCACGGCAGCCGACATCCAGGAGATGAAGCGGCTCCGATCAGAAGACCCCGTTACTTGGAGCGTCAACAAGCTGGCGGAGAAGTTCGGCTGCTCGACTGTCTTTGTTAAGATGGCTGCTCCTGCGCCTGCGTCATATCTCAAGAATCTTCAGGCTAAGCAAGAACGGAGGGAAGCTCGATGGGGTGCTATCCGAACACAAGCAAGAGAGGATCGCGAGAGAAGAACGGGAATGCTGTACCGAGGCGAGTTGTAGGGAGTGTACTTTTCAAAATGCCAATAACGATGGGCTTCCGCAATTACGAAGCAGGCCTTTACAAATATATAAAATCACGCGGAGTTTCTGTAGGATTATGTTTCACGAGGAGTGTAGTGAGATATGGGTCTTGATGGATCAGCCCAGTAGAATGGGCACAATATATATATATATATATATATATATAATTACCAAACATCCAACGGACTCCCTCAATACAATGGACCCCTGTACTTTGCACCTATATCCAGGTCTCTTGTATGCTGTTTGCCAGGTACTACCTTTCCATGGTCTTGGTGACATCTATGTGTTCAATGTTCCTCATGTTTCATATCCAATTGATCATGTCCCCTCCCTAACTTTCAGGCACAACTAATTCTATGCCAGGATGCGAACATGGTCGCATATCATATACGTAAGGATGCTTATGAATCCAGCCAAACAAACTATCTCGTGCAAATCAGATCAAAGCTAACTTTAACTCGGTCGACCTTGTAGTTGAAGTCGACGTGCGACGACTACCTCCCGAGCTTGAAGACGCCGAGGACGGCGGTTCACTCGACAGGTCCTTTTCACAAGGAATGACGCGACTGCACCACCCGCACCAGCTTCGTCGAGTGCCCTGGACCTCTCGGCTCAAGATGCGCTCAGCATCCCACTCAGGGACACAACGCCCAACACGCACCATGCGAACACGCTTGCGCTTTACAACGCCGCCGATGCCCTCGATCTCATGTCGCAAGTAGCCTGGGCCAAGGGACGGTGAGGGCGTGCGCTCGTGTGAGAGACGGAGCTGATCGATGGGGTCGGCTGGAGTCGGCTGCGGGCTCGGAGCTACGTTTCCGTCCCGCGCATCTTCGGCGTCGCAGTCTACCTGGTGCTCGACTTCTTTGGCTGCGCAGCAATCTGCGTCGCGACCGCAGACCACACCACGGTCACCCTCGCCAATGCCTGTTCCGAGACCACCTAGGACTTCGCCGTACTGGTTTCGCCAGCGCCAAATACTAACGTGATGTCAGTGAAAGAAGAGTGGACGGAAACAATAAAACGCACCGTTGGTAGTCATGGTCCGCGCCACGAATGCTCCGCCCGCATGGCTGACAGAGCCATACGCCATCGCTGGCGCATCGACAGACCTCTCGCGATACCAGCTCGGAGGAGAGGGGCGTGTCTGGATGTAGAGGGGCCTTGACAAGAGTCGCTATTGGGGCGTGAACGCAAGGCTTGCAGAGCCTTCTATGCCTCTCCTTGAGAGCGACAGACGCAGGCGGTTTGATAGCACAGTTCTGTAAGAGTTCCGGTCAGCATGCAGCATTTTTCGGCGGCTCGCAGACTCATGCACGTACCCGACATATCACATCGCCGCACCTGCGACACTCGCCGACCATGTCGCGAGCGCAGTCGCCCGACTTGCCGTTGTAGCTGCGGCCATCCTCCATGTAGAACCAGTTGCCGGCGCGGGCGCGGTAGCGAAAGGTCTCGGAGCCGTCAACTGGGACGTCTTCGTTGCGACAGTGGAGAGTAGAGCTGAGAAGGATGGTGCGGTACTGTATGAGGCCATGGTGGATGAGACGACAGGTGCGAGAAAGGGCGTCGAGTGTGTTGAGGTCGATAGAAGAAGCAATAGCTTCAACGACACTGGCTCGGGGTTAGTGAATGGAGTTATCATGACATGTGTTGAACCGGGTGCTGAGCAAGTTGAAGATATCATGATGAAGCCCAAACGCTCCAAAAGAGGAGCCCTCCAGACATTGAGTCTTGTCAATCAGGCGCGGAAGAGGCTCAACTCACGGATAGCACTGAAACGCGTTGGTAACAGGCGCCTGGAAGGTAGAATCGTCCATGGTGCCTAGCGGCTCTGGGTTATACAATGAATGAGGCCAAGGTCCATTCCGGCTGTTGGCAGACAGCAGCTCGAGCTTCCTAAGGAGTAAAAGATGTTGGTCTTTCCGAGAGAGCTCCTGCAGCTGGGGGTCGTCATGATGTAGTAGAGGACCCGGGATCGGTGGCGGAATGGGCGGGACGGCCTCATGATGAGAAGCACCAACAGCATGGGGATCGCTCACGGGAAACCCGCCAGGGCCCGCCCCAGCATCCTCGTCTTCTTCTAAATCCACAAAACGCGCCATGGCTTTTTTTTCTCTCTCTGTCTCTTCCTTCTCTTCTCTTTTGTCTCTTGGCACAGTGTGAACCCCAGGATCTGATAAGCCCAGACGACGAGATGGGGAGGGGTGTTAAATTTCGGGGGTGGTCAGGAGGAGGGGCCGGGTCGTAGCCGGAACTTCTGATCGGGGCACGGAGGAGGAGGACACGGCAGAGCTAGATGCCTTTTGGGGTAAGTAGGGGGTGGGCGGTAGAAGGAATGCGAGAGGGAAAGAAGAAGGTGTTGGGGTGACAAGCAGGGAACTGAATTGAACTGAACTGGGGGCTGCTGGATGAGTGAGCAAACAAGTGGATTACGGAGGCCGGGAGTTGAGACGATGACCGGGGGGGAGGGGGAGAAAGATAACTACTGTAGTTGGAAGAAAGGATCACAGCAGTGAATGAGATGTGCTACGATTGGAGGCGGCCATTGAAAACTGTATGAACCGTTTCGTTTAGGTGGTTAGTTGATCGACTCATTACTCAACTGCAGAGACGATGAATGTGCAACAAGAGAAGAGACAAGGGGAATGTGAATGGATTGCATCAACGAGTGACATGTCTCGTCAACGATGCGTCAGTCACTTGATGAAAGCCACAGCCCATACTCGGACTCGATCTAACGTATAATAAACTAGTACACGCATAGTAAAGTCCAGGACCATTATCCCCAAGGAAGCTTGTCAGAACAGAAACTAGCAACTCAGCTTTAGAGCCGATTCAAGCCTATTGTGGAAGCAAGCTTTTACGGCCCCTCAATCCGGGTCAAAGTGGGG
>JABFAK010000239.1:0-78299 GCA_013266265.1 Fusarium sp. NRRL 66182
ATTATTTTCTTAGAAAAGCTAGGATTCTTATTAAAATTAATATCTTAGCTATAAAAAAAAATAAAAATAAGATAATTTAGTTATTATATTTTAAGTATTTATAATAGCTAGAAAAATACTATTTTCTTATATAGAATATTTATTAAGGTTATAATCTATTATAATAATTTTAATTTTTAATTTTTAATGATTTTTAGTATTTAATTAATTTTATAATAACTGGTGGTAAGTCAGGTTGTTATTATAGCTTAAGGTTATCATAGTGGCAAGGTAAAAGCGGGCCTATTTTGTGGGGGGCACTAAAATAAGCACTCTTCGGCTTTAAAGAGATAACTCTGACAGACCAATAGTCAAGATTTCGCAACAATGGCACCCCGTCGCCGTCGCAACCAGACCTCCTCCTCCTCCGGCCAGGGCCTCCCCCTTCATAATGTACCTGCGCCCGCGCCGCCTGCTCCCGCGACCCCTGCTCCCTCGTCTACCACTGCGCCGCCTGCTCCCGCTGCCCCCCCTGCGCCCGCTGCCCCCCCTGCGCCGAGCCTGAACGTGGCTCCTGGCTCGCTGCCGCTGACCCCAAGTCAACAAATGGTTGACCTTCTCGATTGTGTGGCTGGGCCAATGCCTCTTGGCACCGATCCTCGCATTGTTTAGCAGTAAGCATCTTGTTTACGTTTTGAAATATTTAACCATATTAACCAAGTGTAGGACACAAGAGGAGCGGGACGAGGTACGAGAGCTCCGTGCCTTTGCTCAGAGAACCCCCCTGGCACGATTCGGCGATCAATATGGCTGGCTGGTTCGGAGTGTCATCAAGGCCCTGGGGTATTTTGGAATGGGGATTGGTGGATACTTTTTACTGCAGTATCTTGAGGACAAGTCCTCCAAGAAGCAGTGAGGAGTGACGTATTTTTTCACAACCCCGCACAAGCATGGAAGCATCGCCAACGTGATAATGGGAAAGTAAGATAGTACAAACCTCAATGCACACGCCACATTACAGAAGAAACAAACTTGATCTCTTTGAGGACCAGGAGTGATCATTTTTCCGGTGGCAGGGATTAGACCGAATCAGCTTTAATTAATAAGGCATATACGTAGTATGACTTATAGCGCAGCAGCTATATCACAGAAAGCTAGGTCTCTTTTATACTAGAAGAAGACTTCTTGCCTTAGCTATTTAGCTAAGGAAAGTCTGTATAGATATTGTATAGGCTTTGCCACCTTTTGATGATTGGTGTGTTGAAAAACCCGGGAAAATGTCCACTCCTGGTCCTCAAGGAGATACTGGGACCAGTCAGTTGGCAGCTGTTGGCAGCCAGCTATTCTACCAGACTGAGAGAACCAGGCCACCAAGGGCTATAGTCACTACTGGTTCGCAATAGGCATGTCTTCTGTGGCACATGGATAGCTCTCGAGGTTTTAGTCATACACAGTACAGTACTTGTGGAACCTGTTGAACCCGCTGAAGCGTGTTTAGCACCTCGTTTGCAGGAAAAGCACCTCGTTACTCAAGCAAGCAAAGTCACCTGATATACTTAGTCTTAAAAGGGATTAGCGCAGTGTAAAATCAGAAAATGCCGCGAAAATCCATTAGCAGAGCAATGAACAAGCACAATTCGGTTTAATAATTAAGAGTCTCAGAGGTATGCAAATACATGCCTGTAACTGCCGAGACCGAGAGCGCAAGTTCGAACCCCAGTAAAGGCAAAGAAAAGCCGCTGGGGAGGGGACCTCGCTGGGAGTCATAAGTTCGAACCCCAAAGAAACCAGCAAAAGAGAGGCAAGCTGGCGGGCTGTGGCCCTGTGGTCGGTTTAATAGAACCATACACAACCCACTTAAATCGTCATATGTGTCTCTTCACCGCCTTTATAATAGTGTGTTATAGTCGTTTGTAAGATCCCTCAACTTCACAATCTAACGTAGTTTAAAGTAACAACAAACAAACAGTGGCCATCATGTCGTCCCCCACGTCTCAGTCAGCTATGGATGTCTCCCAGTTCGAAAAGACACTCCTTCAGCTGCGATGCTTTGACACCATGTTTCTCATCGACGATTCCGAGACTATGCAACCCTACTGGCCTGAGATCAAGACACTGATAGAGCGCATTGCACCCATCTGCGCCAAGCACGATCCGGATGGAGTTGATCTGTACTTTGTCAATCACCGGCCGGGAGGCGTCTTGGCGAAGCTGCCTGGAGCGCAGTCCATCCGAAAGTCGGGGTACACGCACATCGGCGGCTTTGTCGGCAGCATGCTCTTGACGAGCAAAGGAAAGCAGGTCGGCACCATCTTCGACAGCGTCAAGCCGGCTGGCAAGTGCAACATGGGTGCCAGGCTCGGCGGCTTGCTCAAGTGGTACTGCGACAAGTTCAAAGCCGGAGAGGAGAAGGCTGCCCTCAACATCATCGTGCTCACAGCCGGCCAGTTCGACGACGACATCAAATCACCCCTGATCCAAGCTGCTAGGACTCTCGACGAGGCCAAGGCACCCATCCACCAGGCTGGTGTCCAGCTGTTCCGCCTGGGCGGGCCCAATCTTGAGCGACAAAAGACCCTGCAGCATCTTGATGACGAGCTGCACAAGGAGGCTGGAACGCGAGACATTGTCGACACGGTGACCTGGAGTGGACACGGCACATCCATGTCGGACGATGAGCTGCTCAAGGTTGTGTTGGGCGCTGTCATCAAGAAGATCGATATCCGCGCCTCTGAGTTGCACTTGGAGGACTCGGCTCCGACTGCACGCGCTGAGCGGGAGTATGATGAGATGGATTAAATTTGTGAGAAATTGCCATGTAGCCTCCGACTCCTGTTGCTATCTAGTCTACAAGTATGGGCCGCCGTGGAGGATGGCTCATGTTTATCTTTTCTCCGTGTCCAAGACTTTAGCCAGCAAAGACCCCGTGCTGCCTGTTTGTACCATCGTTGGAAAAAAGAGGGAGGGAAATCAATACTATGTGAGTAAAGTGACTTGAGTTGTAGATGTAAAGATATTAATTTATCTGTCAATAATACTACTAAGATGGTTATAACCGGATATACCACCGGGACATAAACTGTTGTAGTTATTAGTCAGCTAAAGTGCGAAAAGGTGTTGTCAGCAGCTTGTAGTTACCGTAGTGACGCCATTGCCTCTTTGAGACTAGACGTGTTGACAGCTGACCTCTATCATGAAATAATCCTCATTCAAGACGCACCGAATACTTGAGGACTGACAGCAATACCATATGAAATGCATCCTAAAGTGATTGAAGCTTGGTTGTGTGATATAATCCCAGATCAACTTCCATCCCCAGCTGAAATCGGACATCTTAGCTTTTCCGAGATGGATGATGGAAGCCCAACGAAGGAATCTCGTGGGGGACGAGTCCAGACGAGACAGCAGCTTCCAATCCGCCAACAACCGCCAACGACTACGTCTCCAGTCAGAAGAAGTGCCAGAGTGAGAAATGTGCGTGGCACAGCTGGAGGCAACTCAAGCAGCGACCATGTCGAGTCTGATCACGAACCGACACCACGTCCTGCCAGAGGCTTCAACCGTCGCGACAACACGTCCGCATCGTTTACTGGGAGTCTCTCAAAATACCACAACATGTTTGATCCTGCTACCGTCGCCAGTTCTCGCTCTTCTGCATCAAAACACTCGTCGGCTTCAGGCTCCAAGAGATCGTCCAGTCCTCTGAAGAACATGGCATCGCTTGAAAACGCCGGCATCACCTACGAGGAGCTCAGTCACAAGAGTCTTCTCGGCCTTGCCGGAAAGGAGTTGTATCAAGATCTAGATATTGTATCTGACCACATTGGCATCTTTCCTGCTCAGATCTGCTCAGATATCTCCGAGGCCATGGATCACTCGGTTGCTATCCGCGAGCACCATAAGAACATGCAAGACTCTCGTGACATTGAGCAGCTGCGGCGTGAGCTTGATGAGGTCAATATGATCCATGAGCTTTCGGGACGATGTAGTTCCAAGAAGGAGGGTGAAGTTGAGTGGAATAATGCAGTCCACTCTGCTGTCTTGCGTCTGGTCTTTGGTCCAAATAGCATTGATATTGGCTGGAAATACATGTAGGTCCCCTGTTCAACTTCTGTGAGTGACACTAACTCGTCCAGTTCGAACGCTAAGATCGATTCGCAATACCTCCCAGTTATGCCAAATGGTCTCCCGTGCTCTTCAAGAATGGTTGACTACGCCGTGTTTATTGGTGGTCAGCGAAACTCTTCTACCAAGCATCTCGAGCATGAGATCTCGAGATTCATCATTGACGAATCTGACTCAATCAACCACACACCTTATGTGGCACTACGCCACTGTCCGATCTTGATTGGCATAGAAACAAAGACTATCAATCGAACCGAGAACGAGGCTCGTCTGCAGCTTGGCATATGGGTTGCTTCTCACATCAGGCGGATCTCGGCCCTTGGCAGGGATTTACCACACCGCGACGGTGGACATCTCAAGTATACGATAGAAGAGATGGTTTTCCCGCTCATTTATGTTCAATCTTCAAGCTGGTTCCTGTTGCTGGCCCGTCCCTCTATTGCCACGGGTGCCGAACCAGGTCGAGAGGTTGAGGTTGTTATATACCGCCACGTTATTATTGGTGAGACGTCAACTATCAAGAGCATCTATCAGCTTGTTGCAGGGCTTCGTTTGCTGCAACGCTGGGGTAATAGTGTGTTTAGAAGCTGGTGGGAGACTATCCTTAGTATAGTTTCTAGCTAGGACTTGTAAGAAGAAATGATAACTGCTAGGCGTAAATAAAATAGTATCTTCTATACAAATAAGCTTGGTATCTATCATAAGCCTTATATAATTACTATCTAAAGATACGAGAGTGACCTGTTATTAGGTGCATCTACAGTTCGAAGCGGTATATTGGCGCCTTTGATTGAATCACTCGCCAACGCGAAGAGTAGATAGTATGCAAACTCAATTCACGGAATTTATTAGTGCCCAAGGGCTAAGATTGATAATTAGTCTTAGCGAAGGAGTATCTCTAGAGCTAATGGTGGAGATGTCATGAACTGACAGCAGGACATTGGCTGCAGCAGTGGCTAACAGTATAATCATGGCGGCTGATAATACCTAGAATGTTAGCACATGTCTCTTTATAGACTCTGCATCTAGAATCCCTGGCTTTACAAGCATTCTATGTCTTGTAACTCGCAGCACATGGATATTCTAGACTGTCGCTTCCAGCAGAAAGAGCAGCGCCAGCCCGCCTCGCGGCCTAGAAAATGCATCAGAAAAGACACCCCGTAGCCAGGATGAAGGAGAAAGCTGGTCAAGGTCCCAGAAACTCTGTTCAACACGATCTTGAATAACAACGAGGTGTGGGAGTCGCGACGGAGACGTCATTTTCGGAGGCGTACTCGGTACTGGCGATGGCAATGTCGCGAAGAGGGTGCCGAGACAGAAAGACCGACGACACTGATATCATTGTCGAGGATGGAAAAGTCGTTCTTGAGGATGTGCTTGTCGCCGACAGCAGCAAAAAAGCCCAATGATAGCCAGGGCGGAAAGGTCGAGAATGCTGGCATGCAGGTGAAACTCGGTCCGTCTCTCGGCCTGGTATATCAGAACAATCATCTCGTACAAGATTGTTGTGCCTCCACACCACTATAACACCATGGGCATCAAGGCCCTACCGTTCACGGTCTAGCTGATCATCTGCCCCGAGCGGCACAGTCTCTGGTCGTAAGCCCCTAGTCAATTTTGTAGAATCCAACTTGACAAAAAGCCTACTTACAACATATAGCAATATTAATTCCCTAGCGCTCTGCAACCAACTTTATATACGGGTAGCATCCTGTAAAGCAGCTCAACGCACTCTGGGGAAACTGCAGAAAAGGACTCTAGTTGGTGACGTTGCTGTTTGTGGTTTAGCTGCGTTTTTGGCTAGCATCTTTGGTGTCTTGTACAATCTTGCGGTCCATCTTACTATGGACCATCCCGCTACAAGCTTCTCTCTAGCGTCTGCATGCCTTGCTCTCCACGTCGTCAAGAGAACGAGGATGGTGTTGAACCGGCGCGCAGTAGTGGCGGACGCCGAGGATTATCTCCAGTAAGCTGGTTCTTTTGATATCTTGAGAAGGCTTGGGAAGCTGAAAGATAGCTGCAGAATAAGAGCGAAGGATGACACAAGGACCAAGCCTTGTTTGACTTAGTCCTGAGCCAAGACCAATAGCAAATTGATCACGATGGATGAATCGAGTTAATGAGCGCGAGATAAGGTCTCGGCCGTCTTGAATGGCGGTCTGCAAACAGCATGTGACAATGATCAACAGAAGCTCCTAAACAAGCTCGAGTGGATGGAAGCTGTTATGTATGTAGGTGGCGCTATGAGGCGCACTCTAGTTTGAATAGTTGGCGCCCTAGGACAAGTATAAGAAGGGCTGGAGTTGGTGAAGGAAGCCTTCCTCTCATCTGTCAACCTTATAGCTATCGATCAGCTAGAGTACCTATATGAGACTGTATCAGTCCTTTTGTGGAGCGAGACTCGGCTTTTAAGCAGTGATAACCTATCTTGGGTACAAAATAACAAATCGATCGATATGGATGGCCGGTACCACTTGGAGAGGGTTAAGAACTATTTCAAGGCGAAAAAAGCAAAAAAAGCAAAAAAAGAGCCAGTCGACGACGATCCGCTCCCGCCCGCGATCCCCGAGACATTTATCGATCCAGAACCTCAACCACATGACGATACTGAACGGCACGAGCTGCAAGAGGAACTATGGAATGAGGCTTACGATAAGCTCCGCGACAATGGAGATAGGTACGTCGCCGCATACGAAGAGATTCTTGTGTCCGAGCTCAAAAATGACAACCCCGGGGCTGATACGACCTCACTTGGGACCTCCCACCAAGAGCGGTGGCGTAACATGCAACGGCTCGTCGAGATTGGCTTGGCCAAGACGGAGAAAGAAGCCAAGATCTACGGCAAGGTGAACGATGGACTGGAGCTCTTTGGCACGGTGAGAGCACTAGTCGAACCAGCCGTATCAGCCGTCCCACAAGCTGCCATCCCATGGGTTGGGGTTTGCTTCGTCCTCGAAGTCATCTCGAACCCGGCGAAGCAACCAGGTGTGAATCGCGAGGGGCTCCAGCACGTTCTTTCTCGCGTCAACTGGTACTGGAACCTAGCAGAGCTTCTCCTCACAGACAATCTGGAGGCGAAAGGAGACGCTGGAAAAACCCCATTGTCGAAGCTGCGACTTGAGCTCAGGCCACAAGTACTGGATCTGTACCAAAAGTTTCTCTCTTACCTCATAGAGAGCGTGTGCTACTTTCAAAAGAACCGCGGCACTGCGTTCCTCAAGAGTGTGGTTAATATAGACTACTGGAGCGGCAAACTCAAGGACATTGAGGCCTCGGAGAAGGCACTGGAAAAAAGCTCTCAGCAGTACAATACGACAGAATCCCGCAAAAGGCTCGAGACTCTGATCATTGGTGTCAAGAGCATCGAGAAGGCTATTGATCGCCAGACCCAGCAGCTGGAGAAGCTGAATGTGGACGAAAGCAACAGGACCTGTCTCCAGGCTCTCTACACAACCAATCCATTCTTTGTCAAGACGCAGATTGAACGTGATAAGGGCACACCGTTGTCCCATTCCTATTCCTGGATTTTCCTTACTGAGGGCTTCCAGGCCTGGCAACAAGACCCTGATCACAGACTGCTTTGGATCAAAAGCGACCCTGGCAAAGGCAAGACAATGCTCCTTTGTGGCATCATAGATCGCCTTGATGAGATAACGCCCAACCTTGTCTCGTGCTTCTTCTGCCAAGCCACGCAGAATCATCAGAATGATGCTACAGCAGTCCTTCGTGGCCTGATCTGGAGCCTTGCCTGTCAGCACCCTGCTCTCATCTCTCATGTGCGCACTCAATTTGACAATGCAGGGCGAGAAGCGTTTGAGGGATCGAATAAATGGGAAATTCTGTCAGACATCCTCAAGAGAATGGTATCGGACAGAAGCAATCGCGTTCCGGAGGGCACCACGATTGTGATCGACGCCCTTGACGAATGCATCAAAGAGAACGAAAAGCTCCTTGGTCTCATCGTGGAACTTTGCGCTGATAGGAACTCTCAAGTGAAGTGGATCGTCTCAAGTCGTAACTGGGTAGAGATCGAAGACACCTTCATGGACGATTCGATCACCTCCCAACGGGTTATTTTGTCTCTCGAAGATGACGAGCAAGTTGAGCAGTCGATTACAAAGGCTGTTGATGCATTCATCAGGCACAAGGTGGCAGAGCTCGAGAAGAACAAGAAGCATGCAAAGATCCCGCCCGAGGTCAACAACATCTTTACCGAAAAGGCGGGCAACACCTTTCTCTGGGTGGCTTTGGCCTGCAAGAGATTGGAGCGCAAGGACGTCGAGCCCTGGCAGATTCTCGATATACTCAAGGGATTGCCATCTGGCTTGAAGGACCTCTACAGGCGCATGATACAAGAGGTCAAGGATTCCAGCCATGGACCACAATGCAGGGACATTTTAGCAGCTGCCACCCTGGTGTATCGCCCAATGTCCCTGGCAGAACTGTCATCCAGTGCCCAGTCACTCTCTCAGCATTCGGATGGACTTGACGCCCTCAAAAGACAAGTCTTGCGTTGCAAAGGGTTTCTGGTCGTCTCAGACGACGTAGTGTCGTTTGTGCATCAGTCCGCCAAGGACTTTTTGCTGGAAGACGAGCTTGCAAAGGAGTTTGTGTGGGATGCCGGGCAAGAGGAGCTGCTGTCCAAGAGTATTCTTCGCAGCCATCACGCCGTCTTACTCGCAATGTTGGAAACGATGAACAAGACGCTCAAGTACGACATATACGACGTCAAGAAACCGGGTGCAGATGTACCGAATTTTGTTGGAAAGGATGCCTCGGACCCCCTCGCCCTGGTCAAGTATGCCTGTTGCTACTGGGCCGATCACATCTTGGTATTCGACGACGAAAGTGCCTGTGCTACCCTCGAATTCCTCAGAGCATCGTTTCTCTACTGGCTAGAAGCCTGTTCAGTCCTCGGAAAGGTGCCCGTTGCAGTACGGGCGATTCAGAAGCTGCAGAAGCTAGTTGTATGTCACTATTCTACATCCCAAGCGCCCCTGCTCTAACAAGTCCCAGCTTGGTACAGAATACCACGAATTGGCCAGTGTCTTGCGAGACGCTAATCGGTTTGTCCTGTATTTCAAGAGTGCCATCGAACTGTTTCCTTTGCAAACCTATACATCCGGGCTTCTCTTCAGTCCCAAGAGCTCTGTAGCAAGACAGGCATTTAAACAACATACCGTCGAAACATCATGGCTCAATCTACCTGTCTCGGAAGACTGGGATGCTTGTGTCCAGACGCTTGAAGGCCACACATCCACAGTGTCTAACATTGCTTTCTCTGGCAACGGCCAATGGCTAGCATCTGCCTCTGAAGATTGCACAGTCAGGATCTGGGACGTGGCAACGGGTGCTTGTCTACAGACTATAGATAATGGTTATTCCCAGCCCCAAGCGGTTGCGTTTTCCACCGACAGTTCTCGTCTTGCGCTGGCATCTGAAAGCTGTACAATCGAGTTCTGGGATACTGAGTCAGTTGAATTCAGCAAGACGCGTAAAGTCGAAACACGAGGAACTATTATCATTGGTCTCCTCTTCTCCCCGGATGGCGAATGGCTCGCCTCTTGGTCGTGTGAGCCAAAGGTTCAGATCCGCAACGCGAAAACAGGCGATTGCATTTATAATATTGCACTTCCGCAACGACTTTCGATCGGGCCCGAGATTCGGTTCTCATTTTCATCCGACAGCCAGCGTATCTTGATAGGCTCAGAAGAGCCTCGCATCCGCGATATAGTCAACGACTCATGGATGAGCCACACCGAGATCTGGCCGGATCTCCTTTTGACGTCAGCTTTCTCTTCAGAAGGGGCATGGGTGGGACATGCCTATGGCGAACACGGTCATTCTGTCTGGAGGATTTCTGAGGGTGATTCTGAGCGCAAGATCGAAATGCTCAGAGAAGACGGGTACGCGCTCCCGGCCTCGGGTCGATATCCAACCGATAGACCATTGCCCACGTCGCAGAGGCCGTCGGCCTTTTCAGGCGACGGCAAGCAGATTGCAACGTGCACCGAGTATCCCTTGCGGCTCGCCATAATCGAGGCTGCTACTGGGGCTGTGGCATATGCAGATGCTCGAACTGCCAAAGCGGCTGAAATAGGTCTACCCAAGGCCATGGCCTGGTCAGCCGACAGCCGGTGGCTCGCTGTTGGGGGAGGCCAAGGTAATGGCCAGATCAAGATCTGGGATCCAAAGGCAATCAAAAACGACAGCAAGAATAACGAGACTCAGAAACGCATACGTACAATGGCGTTGTCTGCAGATGGTCAGAGGCTTGCCTGGGGTTCTGAAGACGGCATCGTCGAGATCGAGGATGTAGCGCGTCCAGGCAATAGCATACTTACACTCAAGGGCCACGATTCTACTATACACGGGATAGTCTTTTCCCCATATGGGAAAATGCTCGCAACCCAGTGCGCGTCTCACGTCAAGATCTGGAACATGGAAGCGGCCGGTGAATGTGTATACACATTTGACGCAGGCCCGATAGACGTTCGATTCCTTGACACATTTTTCTGGCCCATGGCATTTTCAACAGAAAACTCTCAGTTCGCATTCAGCAAAGGAGAAGAGATGATTGAGGTTCACGACCTGACAAGTCAGAGCATGTGTCAACTCGAAACGGAACATGTATCGTGTCTGGTGTTTTCTCCTGACGGCCTCTCACTAGCTGCTGGAGATAAAGTCGGGAATATTACAATCTGGGACTTGCAAGCCAAGGAGGCCCAGGAACGCAAATCCGGATCCGTTGGCGGGTTTTCACTTGCCATTGCCTTTTCGTCCGACGGAAAACTACTTGCGCACACAACCTCGACAGGAGAGATTCACATGTGGCAAATGCCAGCAGGAAAGCGTATTCTGAAACTCCAGACTGAGTGGCAGGTTGCGCAATTATCATTCAGCCCTGACGGTGAATCGCTCATGACTGAGCAAGGTCGTTTGACACCCGAATACTGGCCGTCCCACATTGACGTCCAGGACCATGGCACCCAGGATGCTGAGACTGAGGGTGAACCAGCGGTAGTTCCTTTTGTTACTCAAGGCTATGGAGTTGGGTTTGGTGGAGCTTGGCTGACAAGAGATGGTGAGAAATTGGTCTGGTTGCCACCTGAGTATAGGTCAGGGTCTAACTTTGAGAGGCATGTGCTTGTTACTGATTCAGTTGTTGTAATTCGCAACAGCTCTAATCAGCTGTTGACGTTTGGCTTTGATTGTTAGTAAACTTGGGTGCCTCCCTCTTAACTATATTAGATAACTATAGAATGGGCCCGGTGATTCAAGGACCAGAGAGCCGAAACACAACAGGTAGTTTTGGAAGAAGAAATAACATTCCGGGACAGAACGGTGTTATTCCCAGCAGACTTTCCTAGGAAGATGTTTTTGGCCGAATAATACGACATCCCGGCACATGATATATACTCAGTGACTCTGGAGATGGGAAAAGTTGCCAACATCTTGGCGTACCAACGGCGATCTCTGTATATTTCAGGGGGCTCGGCGAAGGAAAGCAGTAGATCGGCCCGGTTATTGCTGTTGCAGGCAGACAATAACGACGTACTCAAAAGGGTCGGCCACGGCACTCACGGGAGCTATACATGGCATCTATGGGAGCCAGAGACAGGAGGCACTGTTGGGTCGAGGGGGGCTGGGCATGAGAGGTTGGTGGAGCGATCACTGACAGGAGCTGCAGGTATACGACTATAGTACGAGATTAGCAGTATGATGCGCATTGTGCGTATATGCATCTTGCATACCTAGTGGCAGTGCCTATATCATGTCGTCGTTTCCAGAAAGGTACATTTATGTAACACTTGCTTCCAAACTCTAGTATTCTGTCTTATTCTTGCATTTTTTGGGGTTTTTTTTTTCTTTTCTTTTCTTTTCTTTTGCTAATCCTACGAGACTCCCACAATGCCCAAGACTTTTTCAAGATAGCTGAGAATATCGAGTGGTCAGCTAGAAATGTTGGCGATGAAGTACACGATTCAGCAAGTTCTGCATCACTCAAACCAACAACATGTTTGCTAACCAACTTCAGCCACGTGCAGAAGAGACATTACCACTGGAGAGATTATCTTCCCATAGAGATGTTGACTACGATCAGGCTCGTCAAAAGGGACTCTAGGGTAGGTTTGTTCAGTTCAGGATCCCGAGTCAGAACGTTAGTATATCACGTGGCTCGTATTAGTCATTAGCACAAACGATTCATAATCCGACCTGCTGCCGTGCCAACGCCCATCTCATAACAGCAGAACAGTCCTGTCTGTATCTACAAACACAGCATATTAAATCTACTAAAGACAATTATCATCGCGATCATCTTTAAAATATGAATGCTTTCATTATCCGGGCCTGGGTAAATGACGTCAACACTGCCCTCAATTTCACTACAGCATCCCAGAATATGTCTAGTCCCTCAAAGCGAGCACGTACAAACACAGACTATCTTGATCTCCGCCTAGATCCTCATCAAACGCCAACACGCACTCGTCTCCAACTCGCAAGAGCCCGGTCTGAAAATGACCATGTCTTTTCTGATCCTGCCGCGTTCACCACAGCACCCTCGGAGTCTTCCTTCGCTGCCCTCTTAGCCAGCCGGTCTGGATTCTCAGCTCCTCTTAGACCACAACAGAGTCCATCAACAACGTCTCGCTCGAGGAGTGTTTCGCCGATCCAGCACTTCCGTAAAACTGTTGATCTGTTGAATCTGGTGCCTCCAGTAAGATTTGCTGATGGAAAAGAATTTGAGCGTAACCTGCCAGAAGACCTTCAACCTCTAGTCAACTCGCTATTCATGGCAGTGGATAAAGAGGGTATCCTACCAGAAGCTCTTCGGGATGATATAGCACGACAGAGCACAAGGACACGTCCCAGTTGGTGGAAGAAGAAGACCAAGGAAGACGACATTCCCGCACTGGAAAAGAATCTCGCGAGTCTCCAGAATATCGTTGATGAGTCTGTCGATTCAACAAATCTCTTTCGCTCCGAGGCTGCATGGAATTGTCTCGTCCACACACCGCTTCTTAAATATGCAACCTCTGGCTATAACTTTCTCCGCGTTGAACCCATTACTTCAGCTGGAATAGCCATACCATTCCGACCTGTGCTCCAGACAGGTCGTCATATATCCAGCGCATCGAGTACAAATACCACGTCTCACGACGACGAGACATCATCGCAAGCCCAAACGAACCCTGCAGCTACGTCAATCAATAACATGGTTGACTTTGCCCTGGTTCTCGAGCCTGGTAACGAGTTGAAGGCTGTAATCAAGCAGTTTCTGTCCTGCCAAGATATAAAGGGAGCAACGATCAACCAGACTCTCTACGAACCTCTTCGCTCAAGACCTGCCTGTGTATTTATCGAAACCAAGGTCGGATCCGGGACTGCTGATGCTGCAAACTGTCAGCTTGGCGTCTGGGTGGCTGCGTGGCATGAACGTATGCGCCGCATTATCAGCCTAGCGGGGCGTCAAGGACAAGAACGGGTCTTGACCATACCTGTTATTCAGGTTGTCAACAGTATCTGGACGCTTCTGTTTGTTGTAGATGCTGGTTCAGAAATTGTAAGTATCGCCCTATATCTTGTGAAATGATTTGACTGATGTGGGTATAGCATGTATATGATATAAACTGCCAAATTGGCGAAACGAATAGCATTGTTGGAGCCTATCAGTTGCAGGCAGCGATAAATGCTCTTGCTGTCTGGAGCAAAGCTATTTTTGAGCCCTGGCTTACTGACCTGTTGATGCGTGTGAATCAAATCAGTGCTTCAACGGATGGTCACAGATGAGCTGACGTGGAATTCACAGGACATGGGGATAGTATAATGTTTGTTGCCCAAAAAGAAACCTTTATCCTCTTGTGCAAAGTTTATAAAATAAAATAGTCTTCAAGTTATATTTGGAGCTGTGGTGACCTGGTGCCCTCGCAACGAATCACCACCTAGTCTCGAAGTCTAGTAAAGAGACCACCCTAGCTTGAAGGGTGAGCAGAAGCATCTATCTATTCTGTCAGTTTAAAAGACATGCTTACCCTGTTTCTGGCTGCTTTGGTGTAAAACGAACAAGCGTATCTGTTGACCCGGGATAACCTGCTTCGCCGAGCGTGCTAGCAAGTGGATTCGGCGCCCGCATTGCAACGTCTCAAGCGACTCCAAGGGTTGATACTAACGTCTGAGATGGACACCCGTCTATAAATACAAGCTAGGAGTCAGATGATGTGAGCTATATCTTTGCTTACTATGAGTTACCTAGCTGTCGAGCTGTGGGATCAGCTGAGGTTGGTTGAGAGTGTAACCATTGATGTCTTGGGCGGAACAAGAGGCGTCGAGGCTGACAATATGCTTCCAACAGTCTTTCCATTGTTGATTTACATATTAAGATGGCTTCAAAGCACACTTTACCAAGATGCGGTCCGTGTTTCCGCATCATACGTTGGATGTGTTGGAGGAGGGGCAAGGAAGCTCATCTGGTGCCGGTACTACAAGGGGTACTGTTCTGTTTCTATACAAGGACTGTCCTGTAGGTATCCTGGCAAGGTTCGATCGGCGTTGTATTGCCGCTTAAAGCAGTAGATACCAAGAGTGATAATTATGGCCAATCATTCATTAGACTAGGCTATGTACGGTTGTTTATTTTTCGCAACATTAACCTTGGAGACCATCCGCAACTTGTCGTTTGCCAACTCCTTTCAACCTACACTCGTATCCGTCAGAAGTGGCTCACAGAAAGCGCCCTCCGTATTGTCAACTCAGCGCCGACCTTGTGCTGGCCCATGATCTCTCTGATTTTGAGTGATGCATACTCGACGGTTGAGTGATTGACTTGTGCCAGATTCGATGCTGGCTCCTACAGAGTGCTAAAGCCTAATGGTCACATATCGGCGGTGCATTGTGGTCGAGGTCATGGAAAATCGCATACAGGCACTCAAAATGTCAAAGCCTGTTTCACTAGTCAATAAATCCTACTCTTCCAGCCGCAAATAATCACCCCAATCATTCAAGTATGGTAACGGGCTATGATCTGCTCCAACTTTAGGGCTTGCGTGGTGGAACTGAGTGTTCTGCCTATGCTGGCACCTGTGTTCCTCGGGCTAATGATTCATCAAAGAGTTTGATGTTGAAAGCGATGCGGTTTCGAAGTGCTGGCCAGAACGTATCCCTCGCCCATTGCCGTAAAATCTGAAGACCGTATATGATTTTGTATACACCTTCAATAGTATCTGTTGCCCCAATGTCCAGCTTGTTCCAGTAGATGGTCTTCTTGCCCTCTCTTGTTGTGATGACGAGATACCAGTTGTGGCCTTGGATAATGATGCCGGGAAGAAAATCCAGGACCTCGTCAGCCCGGTGGCCAGGCGGTGTTATCTGGTCCAAGAGATTCCATTGTGCTGCTTGCCAGACACTCATCTGCACTATTGAAGCGTGCCAGCCCTCGCCAAGTTTCCTAGTCTCGATGCTCAAGGCAAGTGGTCTCTCCATCAACGGTGCATAGTCTGTGTGGTTGATGGCTCCTTCGGTCATTCTGTTACACATAGTCGACACCAGGGACTGAGAAGTAGGGCGATCAAGTTTCTCGTCGCAAGAAGGGTCCACGTATATGCAAAAGTCAACCTTTTTCGGGATTTTGAGGGATGGTAGGTATTCGGAGAGAACAGCGGCAGTTGAGCTGTAATATACATGTAAGAAAGACAGGTGATAATCAGAACGCTCAGACCACATACCATGGCATGAATCCAATCATTTGCTTCCACAGGGAGCAGCCCGGTTGTATCAGTGCGAGTCGTAAGAGTTTATCATGGACCCAAATGTTCCATGTTGCCTCAGCGTGAGATTTCCCTTGACACTCGGCAGCTGCGTCAAGGATCTCAGTGATTTGCTCAAGCGAAGGTGTATGACCCAGCAGGTCTCTCTGGTCAGAGAAGAAGAAAGGGTTGCCAAGCTCAGCGGCGTCGTCATCTGGATGCGCAGAAATAACATCTCTGATAGAAGGTGAGAGCATGCCCTGTCCTTGAGACACATGCCGCATCGTCCTCAAGAACTCCTTGAGGCTCTGTGGGGGGCAACGCAGAGAAGAAAGCTCGCGAGGCTCGATGTTATCATTAACACGGCTAAGGGCTTTGATTTGCTTCTGGGGTGACTGGGCACTCGACCTTGAAGAAGCGGATGACCCAGAGGTGAGTGAGTAGTGTGACTCTGCCCGATTTGTCTGCAGGCGTTTCCCTCTTGGTGTCACGTCTTGGTCCTCGGTGTCTTGCTGCTGGCCTTTACGAGACGTGTCGTTGTCGGAGTCGTCTTTAACCACGTCGATGGAGTCAGGCGTCAGGGGACGAGGTAGTTTACGCGTTGTTGTGGGCAGTCCCGAGTCTAGCATAGGTGCATTCGTATATGGGATATTATCGAGCCAGCTTAGGATATTGGCTGCTGACATTTTATGCCTCCAATAAGGGATTTACTCATTAAGCCATGAATAAATGAATCATGAATGTTGTACTTGCTGGTTTCGGTTCTGGTTGGATCCGCGGGGTAACTATTAATCGAGAAACTGCCGGATTACCTAAGGCATATATGGCCTTTGGGCACTTATCCAGTTGTACGTCTATTATCACTCCTGGTCTCCCTCTCTTACTGACAGCCTTTGCGTTGAAATCCAACGTTATATTCACGTTGTATTCTATCTTGCTGAATGCAATTTGTTTTGCACTTGTGCTTATAAAAGTTACACAAACTTGCCAAGGTAACTTGAGCGACCAGAGCGCATGAATCCCAATACTTTGAATCATAAAAGCATTCTCTGCAATCTTGTGAGAATTAGCCCTAAATAAAATTCTTAATATATCCGGATCGCCTCAGTCACATCCTGAAACCCATCCCTCTGGCAGGTTTAACTAGTTACGGCTACACTCTTCTCTCTCCCTCTATTGTCAAGTCAAAGTCCGCTGCATGCTGTCCTTGCCTTGTTGGTTGCTTCATGAGGCTGGGGCTAGTCTAGCTTTCCTACCACGGCCAAAATAAGCATTTCCATCTGGCATCTTTCAGTGCCAGACAACAAGGACCAGATGGCGACTCCGTTCATCGATTTATGGCTAGCTCTTGCATTGATGCTTCTTGGTCCTGGTTGCGGGCCAAGATCCAAAGCGAGGAATGGTGCCTGAGTGGGCTGAAGGAATTGAGGCCGCTTATATCCCAGTCTCGAGCTATTGTTCACTACATACGACCATACCTACCAGAGAACTCGGGATCCCGTCCGCTCTCCCATAGATAAAATGGTAAGGGGCGGATTAGTAGTTGGGTCGGTGACGACCAGCGAATTCCCGCTGTTGTATGTTTTTGGCCTCGGCTCTATTTTTTGTCTCATGCCAGTTGAAAGAGAGGTAAGCGGGACGTCTCTATAGTAGGCTTAGCTCAGGTGTTTATTTGCTTTTATACTGCCCTTTCCCTGATCTTATTGTCCTTCTCTGGCTGATATCTGGTTAGAGTGTTGTTGTAATATTTGAGGCCTCAATATGTGCTGATGAATTGTCGAATGCTGCCAAGCTTGTTAGAGACTGGAGCTGCTGAGTTTTATTCCTGAATTGTGCGTTTTTACGGCCTTATCATGCCTTGGTCTGATACAAGGTGACTGGTATTAGTAAAGACATTTTATTTAGTCAGTCTGTAATTAACAATCGTAAAGGCCTTCTTAGTAATACCAGTTCATACACAGACCAGACTATGCCAACTAAAGCGCAACTTTACAAGAATCTATATACAAGATAGACTTATATTTGCCTCAACGATACTATAGGCTCCGTTGAGACAGCTGGAAACTAGCAGGCCGAGTTAAAATCAACAGTTACGGGGCGCAGGGGTTGTATTCACCAATACGTCCATACAGTATCTTCCTACCCCTTATATCTATTGAAGGGTTCCATTATAGCTCCCAGTATATTAAAGCTGCATAGTAGAGCCTCTTAAAAGTTATATCCAGATTCAGGACTATGATGTTTCATTGCGTACTTGGGCTCGAATCAAACGGTATTCGCAAACACAGGCCATCACGCAGACAGTGTCACGATGATCTCAAGCGTATGCCCGTATTCCACTTAAGGATCTATGACAAACATTCGATGAAGCTATGCTCCAACAGCACGCCCTTATCTTGGATATACTCCAAGACGCCACTGAAGCAGGTCTCTTCAGCCGAGAGTCAGCCTGGAATGCCCAAGTTCACTACCCCATCCTCAAGCTGGCATACAGTCAATTCCCTTCGATAAAGCCCAGAACTATCACGGGTGCCCAGATCGTCATAGAATTCAGACCTAAATCGAAAGAACAGGGTTTAGCAAGACCTGCCTCTAGTCGTTCCAGTCTCCTTAGTGGGAACACTGGAGGAGGGACCGAGCCCGATTCCCCTATCCATACGGTAGGTGGTTTTGCTATTGTGCTTGTCCCGGATGACGAATTACAGGGCACTATTGATAACGTTCAAAGGTTGCAGGATTACGAAACTGTGAACCAGATTCTATATTCTGCACTAGTAAGAAGGCCTGCCGCTGTTGGGAGAGACATAGTGTCCCTGGCGCGGTTGTGAAAGAGAGTGCCTCGGGCACACGCATCGTTGCTGGGAGTTCTAGTCTGCTGCAAGTGTGCACGTCACCAGTCACCATCTTTTATCACAGAGGGCATGGAGCGGCAAGATGAGCCTTTTTTTATAAGCTTGGAAGGCCATAGGAATGGAGTTTAACAATAGTCTATCAGCCCGACAACACGGACTTTGATGGCAACTATCATGCATTGACCTCAGTTATGAGCAGCACATATCTGTGCACGCCCGCATGCGCTTAGGGGCGGCCAAGGCCAGCAGGATACAAGCCAGATAAGGGGTCCTCAGACTAGCAGCTGAGTGTCGCTTGAAGCAGCTTCTCTCAGCACTGTCGAGAATCCGGGGTATTATTATTGCCTGCGCTTTGCGTCCTGGGTGGTATGAACTTCTTACTCGGTCATCATCAGGCCACTCTATTCAAAGTCCGCAGCCGGATAATCCCAACTGCTGTTTTCATTCACCTCATCCGGCCAGGGACTACCAGCGACAGTCACTGGCAAAAGACGGCCCGTCTTCTGTCTCTCTACACTCTACTTCAACTGGTCCAGTCTCTATGATGGCTCTCAAAGGAAAGGTCGCTCAACCGTGAGATTTCCCAAGGCCCCAATTATCCAGTCCAAGTTTCACCAATCGATCCAGCTCAGTTGAGCCATCCGAGCGGATGCCATAGTCATCCGCATCCCAGAGTATGTGGTCAATATACTCACCGGCTGCAGAAAGATGTAGGATATGCGCGATGGCACGATGAACAGCAAGGAGCCGAGGTGATGGTGGATCAATCGTCCTATCCTCAGTAAGGTAAAGCATCCGAGTGACTGGCACATTCTCTTCGAGTCCAGGTGGCAGAAATGAATCTACACGATATGTGTGTGGCTGACCATCGACAGCCTCGAAGTAGACCTCGAAGTCACCAAAGGACATGTGAAGATCATGGCTTAGCGTCAAAGCATTGCCCGGGCGATCAATGCCAATTCCTTCGATTAAGAACGCCACACCACTATCAAACATGTCAAGTATTGCTAGTGCAGCAACTTTCAAAGGGTTCTAAAGGAGAGTTAGCGAGCGTAGGGCATCGAGCCACGGACACGCACTAGCTCTCTAGAGGAATTGAGTTGTGTGAGAGAATGTGGAATGATATGTGCGACCTCTAGACGCGCGAACTTTTGGCCAAGCAGAGGAGCGCCGTCCTGGTCGAGAGCCTCATTCCAACCACCTGGCTGGCGGGAACGTTTCAAGGCCTCAGCCGAGTCGAATCTGCGTGAGATGACACAGCGATAGCGGTCTCGTATCAGACAAGCACCTCTTAGATTGGCTAGACGCTCCGGTGTCCCAGAAAAGATATGATCCTGGCGTTGGGTTTTCATAACGGCTGAGTAAGATGCTGGCATAGGTTGTGGTGTCTTTTTAGTGGATGCTTTAACTGCTGAAATATTAGCAACCGGGCATGATACAAGCGCAAAGGAAGAGGCACGTAGAAGAAAAAAGTTGTCTACTAGGTGGTCTGCGAACTTGTATAGATAAGACTTAAGCTGCTCTCAATATATGGCATCTTCAAAGTCAATATCCTCTTCTAATGATATAGATAGTTTCAAGAAGTCAAACAAAGCGATCAAGACGTTGTCCTTAGACTCCTAATTGGTGGAATACTCGTAAGTAAAGCGAACGAGCTTTACTCTGTCGTATTGGTCTTGGCCTCGTTTCATGTCTTTACTGTCAAAATGGTTGATAACGAGATAAAACCGACGGATACCAGAGGCTCGATGGGACTCGGGCAAAGGTTGTCGGGAGGAATAGTCGATGATGCCTTGGAGGGAGAATTGATGGCGATGGAGCGGAAGAGCAGGCGGCGCCATCATGTAAATATGCTTTGTTTTAGTCGAGGATGTTGGAACAATAATGAATAGATGAGGAACTCAGGATCCCCATTCTAGTAGGCGGTGAAAATGAAAACGATAAGATAGTAGAATTGCGTATTGGATGTTAATGCGCTTTAATAGTGGTGAAAGAATATTTATTTGCTTAATTTTATCACGCTTTAAACTTCCATCTGGCTTATATATATCTCTTGGATATAAATATCTTATAGTGCCTTGATGAAATCCTAGCAACTGTTATTGTGACTTTAATCTCTCTCTCTCTCTCTCTCTCTCTCTCTCTCCATTATCTTTAACGCCGCGTGTGCAATGAAAAGTGTATTGTTTCAGGCGGGGCACCAAGAGTGTGTATCCTTGGATCCCAGTTGGATCACCTCTTCTTTATTAGAGACATGGGGCACTCGTAGTGATAGTACCTGTCTTCCTTTGATGGTTGACCATTGCAGCAAGGCTGGTTAATCCAATGTCGTGACGGATGATACAATATCTTTCCTCCCTGTCGTTATTAAGTAGCTTGCTTGACTCACTGATCGACACTCCTGTGGAGTAGCATGCATGCAGCATGTGACTTCAAGAGATGGGACAGGGTATAGCGGTACTTGACGGGCAACTTTGCTCTGTTGGTTGCGGGGTTGGACATCCATCATCACCTCGCATTCACCAGATTTCTCTCCTTCTACATCGCGCCCAGCGGCTGATCACAACCTGCAAAGTATGGCGACTGAGGAACCTCCACCTGTGCTTACGGCGTCTCAACCGTTACATCCGGTCGCACACTGGGAGCAGCTCACCGCAGTAAGTGCCTCCTCACTTGACCCTTGCTTGACATAGGCTCACGAGTTCGATCCATCTCAGTAGGCAGCCGAGGCTGGAGGCGACGAAGCAGACTCTGTCATCAGCTCCAACCCTGCAGAATCCACAGCCTCAATTACCTCGAGCATTCTATCCTATCGTACCATTCATGGAAGGACGTTTCACTCGGAACTGGGCAATGCCGAATATTGGTACGGCGCAATCAATAGTACGCGCGTCTGGTTGCTCACTAACTTGATATGTTGCTAGGGCATCCAACGACGAACAGCAAAATGAATCCATGGATATAGTGTCAGTCTTGCTTTCATTTAGCCAACCATTCACGTGTGCTCACCATCAAGTCATCATTTTCTGTGTCTTTTGCTAGACGATAAACTATACTTGGCGCCTTTGAAGGATAGCATCCAGGTTGGTGAACCATTTCTTTATGCGTATCCCGCTCACAGGCTCAATTATTTGCAGGCAGCTCTCGATATTGGAACGGGGACAGGTACGATGTGCTCTATTTGCGCAACACAGACCGGGCGTGGTAGCTAATTGATTGGTTGGTTGTGGCCAGGTATATGGGCAATGTATGGCTGATCCTTCTGACGTCGAGAAAGAGTAAACGCTGACCTCTATAAAAATAGTGATTTCGCCGATACATTTCCTAGTGCAAAGGTTGTCGGTACGGATATCTCTCCCATCCAGCCATCTTGGGTTCCGCCGAATCTGGAGTTGTAAGTTGTCCATCTTCTTCTTGGGCTGTGGATTAGTATAGCCCAAGAAACAGGCGGCCTAATGTCTTGTATTAGTTACATCGATGACTGCACCCAACCATGGACTTTCGAGCCCGGCTCTTTCGACTTCATCCATATGAGATACCTTTACGGCAGCATCAAAGATTGGTCCGCTCTATTTAGACAGGCATTTAGAGTCTGCAGACCCGGTGGGTGGGTAGAGAGTCACGAAGCTTCGGCCATGATGGAAAGCGATGATGATACTGTGACAGACAGCAGTGCTATGCACGAGTGGGGCAGGTTCTTTATCGAGGGTGGAAAGAAAATGGAACGAAGCTTTACGATTGTCGAAGATAACCTCCAACAAAGGTATATGCAAGAAGCAGGCTTTGTCGACATTCAGATTGCCGATCGAAAGGTGAGTTACTGTTTGAGAGCATTGCTACCTTGAACTAAATTTGATATCTCATCTAGATCCCTATTGGGGGGTGGGCGAAAGACAAGAAGATGAGGGAGATTGGCCAGTACGTGCTGGCAGCTCTGGAGCTGGATATTGAAGGCTACGTTTTGTACATGGCGAGCCAACTCTTGGGATGGCGTTTGGAAGAAGTCAAAGTGTATTGTGCACAACTGCGGCGCGAGCTTCGGTCTGGTCGTAACCACCCTTTCTTTCGATATCGGGTTGTCTGGCCGAAAGCCCGCGGAATCTTGATGTGTGAGCCAGCCAATAGCTACCCCCTTCAAAACATGGCAGATTGAAACAGGTAAAGAGGTAGCCAGTGGTACAAGACTGGGTACTGTGGTGACTAGGCAATGTTAGTAGCAAACAGTAAAAGGGGATGTATCCAACGAGTGGTTGAGAGAGAAGCACCCTCTTCCGCGTTGAGTGATCTCGAGTGTAGGAACAGAATATAGGGTGAAGACATGTACGGGCTCGCCGTCCCCGTCATCGCCAACATGAGTCCACATTGGCCTTCTCTCGTCTTGACTGTAAGGATCATCAAGATTCTTTGCTTCAGTTGAGAGAAGGCCCATAGTGCTGTGTAAAAACAACCCATCTAAGCGGGGCCAAGACGAGTCAAAGCTGGGATACGTATGAAGTAGCGTATTACTCCCAGCACCCGCTATCCATGCCAGATAGAACAGTGCGAGCTGGACTGTTAAATGGCGCTTTCCATCCCCCTCATTTGCCATGGGCACCGCTTGATACTCAACAGCATACCCGTCTGTAGCGGAACTGGTAGGGCGATACGAAGACGGCGATTCCATAGACACGTCTCGCAGCATATCAGACAAGTTACTGGCATCTGTACTCTCTGAGAAGTGATACGAGTGACCTGGGCCGGTTGTTTTTCGCAGTGATTTTGTGGGAGCGAGAAGAAAAGAGCGAGACCAGCCTTTGACCTGCCAGAGAGTCCGGTCGAGAAATATTCGTCAATCTGGGATCCGCTACCGCACAAGAAGCTCTTCAAACCCTCAAGTCTTTCTCAACAGAGGGTTTTGGTCAGAAACCACAGACCGACAATCTGAAACCGTCCAGGCCAAACGTTCAAATAACCCGTTGAAGGTCAGATTGTTGGCCTTCCATCTCAGATGACTCGTTTCAAATTTGGATACCGGGCAGAAATAGTTACTCATAACACAAGGAGCAAAAAAGAATTCCTTTTGCAGATCTATCCATCAGTAAAGCACAGCTATATCATGAACAAGCCGCAATGCATTTCAGATCTATGCGCCCATCATTCGGCCGTTGCTTTAGAAGCCGACTGCTGTTGCAAAGAGCTCATTTAGAGCTACGTCTGCCAGTTCGTCTTTGCTACGTCTTATCAGCGATGGAGAAGATGACTGACTCGGTCACCTCCACCCGAGGGCTTCACCTGGTATGTCAAGGTCGCCCATTCATGACAAGCACAGTAACTCGAAAGACTTTTAGCTACTCTGTATAGAAATACACCAAGTCAGGGCAGCCAACTCCTCTGCAACATGTCAACAGTCTGGAGCATGACGAAAATGGCCTCGGGTGGCGCGATCCAACTCCCCTAGAACAGATTGAGATTAGGGTAAGCATCGTCAGAAGGTGGTAAGCTAGAGTTCATACTAACAACTATAATATAACAGCCATGACTCATCTACCGTTCTAATTTCATTACATCTCCAGTTATTTATAGCGGTAATTTAACAAGCTTGATGATGTTGTCATCAGCTCAGAGACCAACTTGTCAGGGCCAAGACCAAGCATTGGCAAAGAGTCGTTCAAGCTCGCTGGCTTCTCGGCCCTTGCACCAGATGCGAGAATTCGAATGCCCGAGTAATCCGAGTTTCGCTGCTTAGGGTTCTTCTGCTGCCATATCCACCACAAGCGATCAATCTGCGCATGATGTAAAAAGAAGAGGGGATCTGCGTGAGGCGAAATCAGTCAAGAAAAACGAACATTGCTTCTGAGATGGGTATCTGAAACCTACCGTTTGGCGACGTTGCTGGTACCAGATCACCTCCAACAGCCTGATGAATGGCACCATGTGGTCCATTCTCCAGACTGTCGGCAAATACTGTGAAGTTCTTGGACGAATCGCCAAGTTTGGACACTGCCTGTGACGAGTAAGAGTCTCCTTGAAACTTGCCCGCCTGGTCAACGCCGTCATTAAAGCCGCGATTCAAGCAGTGAGGACGCGATGCAGCACCATAGTATTGCACGGTGAAATTGTTGAAAGCCCCATCCAGGACACACATAGTCAGGGGATTCGGCCGTGACGGGTTTACAATACCGCCGTTCAAGCCGTTGCCGCCAAAACCCCGGGCCTTGTCTTTTGAGAAGACTGGACTCTTGGAAATGTCTTTGGAATCAAGCGTCCAGTCCCAGTAAGGTATAGAGCCGCGATATCCGCACTCATCCCGCAAGGCGGTCTCATAGAGATGTACAAAGTACCGGTGCCATGGCAGGAACTGAGCCACAAAATGAACCGCAGAGTGTGAGCTCAATGAATGAATGAAGTTATACTACTTATTGGACTTACTCTGGATGTTGAGCTTCGTGTGGATGTAGGGGAAGTCGTTGTACCGAGACGTCTTCAAGCCAATTTTTGAAGGAAGCTTGTCAAGACATTTCACAGACTTGATGTAGTCTGCTTGAGCTGAACTTGATAGCTGTCTCCACTCAACTCTGACTTGTGGTTGAGAAGGGGTGGCATACTGGTTTGTTGTCGCGAGAGCGACGCCGAGCAGCAGAGAGAGCACAGACAATAGTGATGTGAACGATTTCATGACAACAGATGCACATGAACTAAGACTGTTCTAGAAGCTTGGCTGACCGGGTTTTATACCTATCTTCAGCAGTAAGCGGGATTGCTGGTTATTACCACTAGTATAAAACTAAAGTAAATTAAATTCCCGTATTTTATTACTAGATTTCTAAGAGTATTATTTATAGAAAGCTTGATTTCTAAATTAGGACTAACTAAATTGTTAAAGGGGCCCAACGCACATCACAGTCAGCATGGAGACAAAACGAGAGTCAATAACCAGATGGGCATATGGCATGCTGCACAATGGCGACTGCGTAGTCGACTAGCATGAGCAGAAGCATCAAGCTCCCTACCTTTTATACCAGGCCTTCTCGTATTTGGACACACATGGCAGTTTATAGCCAGTAGCCATAAAGATGGGAGAACAGTAAGTTCAGAATGTCATGCTGCTTCACAAAATACTGACTCGTGTAGTTTCTATGGATAGACAATATCACCATGGGCTCAGTGCAGTCTGATCTCGGTGTTTTTCAGATTATTAAAGGTGTTGATAAGCTCCGTGAGTGGTCGACCGAAGTATTTTGGCCCTAGTACAAGACTCATGTGCTAGTCTCTCGACTATTAGAGCCAGCGCAGGAAGCAGATTATGCAAAGGACGAGGCTAGGGCAGAAGTCAACATGCAAGAACTGAGTGTTCAACAGTCGATAAGTCCCTGACAGATGCGAGAATTATCTAACATGATATTGCAAATATCTGTCGGTGTGAAGTAGGAATGACACAACTTCAGAAATCGACCATGATATAGCCAAAGGTTTGATGATGCTTAGGTGACACTGGCCGTACTGTGAATGAGTGAGTCCGTACCCTTGTAGTGCAAGGCTGAGCGTAGTATGAAGCCTTGGCAATATGGATACTACAAATGGCGCGTATCATAATTAGAATCGGGAGTTATGACTTAGATCTCTGCTGCAAGAACGTATAGCTAGCTAGGGGTTGCATCTCCCATCTCGGATAGAAGAAACGATACAAGCCCTAAGTCACTATTATCTAAATAACAGGGGCCTTCATTTTTAGGTACTTTGGCACACATAGCCGTTATGCGTGGCAACTACCCTACGTCTATATTTATCGGCTATTTTGTGAGAATTTAGGTGTGATAAGCACATCAAGATGAAGATATATTATATATTCTGAGTTCTATACTGAATAAATGTGAGTTGGAGTAGGGGGTGTATTATTTACTGTGAATCACCTAACTTGTGAAGACATCCGAATCTATTAATTAGCAGCTTGGCCGAGTCAAATGCTAAAAACGTACTTGGATAGCCATTGTTTAACGCAACCGACGATGGACGCACCAGCACAAGCCCATCGGCACCCAGAAAACGCCTCGAAGCCTCCGCCGTTGATCAGATTCTGCAAAAGCGCAGGAACCTGAACACTCCCCCCTCCGCGTCCCCTTCTTCGCCCCCATTATCCGTCTCCGCAAGCACCGCCTCGAGCGCCAACTGTGCAGCCTCCTTTCTCTTCGCCCCTGCAACTCTGGCAGCACAGGAGATCGACACTGCTCCTATTGAGCGAATCTCGAATCTCCCCTCACCGTAAGTATGCTTCATTCGAAACTTACAAAGTCCTTCTAACATCCTTTGAGAATGCCGTGAATAGATTGGTCCTGTTACAGAGTGGTTTCCTACGGCCACATCCTCTGTGTATCTTCTGCAGCATTAGACACTTCCCAGATCTCGGGAGTGACGCCACAAACGGTGTCATGAGCAGAGAGGTGTCATGAATTGCAAATCACGGTGCCAAGTTGGTACATGAGCAAAGAGCATGGAAACGTGGTTTCTTGTGGGTGGTCTGGTAGTTTACAATCACATAACTTGACAAGACCAAAAACATCAGCAGTGACAGGCACAACTGTAACTGCCTGAACAGACAATGAGACGAGACGATCATCACTGGCTGGTTGATTGATAAAAGAACATAAAGGAAACAACATCCAGAAACATACAACAGCGGGGATTTGTTGGTCGTCACCGACTCAACTACTAATCCGCCCCTTACCAGCCTGACTAGGAGAGCTAACACGTAACGTAACCGTGGGGGTCGTAATAGAAGGCTTAATCAGTGGGTGCCACGATACAGAATTTCAGTTCATAGAGGCAAGGGTGAGCTATTCAATAAGAAATACAACAGCTCAGAGTACAACGCCCTTACATTAGTGAAATATCACCGCAAAAGCCAAAGGAGATTACACACTTAGTGATAATCACCCACTGCCTCATATCCACAATACA
Organism: Fusarium sp. NRRL 66182; assembly: GCA_013266265.1. Taxonomy (NCBI): domain Eukaryota; kingdom Fungi; phylum Ascomycota; class Sordariomycetes; order Hypocreales; family Nectriaceae; genus Fusarium; species Fusarium sp. NRRL 66182. The sequence continues at coordinate 27,635 of JABFAK010000239.1, forward strand.
AAGAAAGAGCCTGGTCTGTCTTTATTACAGGTAGTGATAACAAGTTCAGACTAAGGTTTAACTAGAAAAAATAACAAGTCTAATAGAGTTTCTACTAATATTATTTTTATAGTTAAACCTTGGTCACAGGTCCGAGAGCTAGATCAAGGCCACATAATAATAAACACAATTTAACATCACAACAAGATATCCTGCCTAATACCTTAAAACACAGTTTATACATACAATAACATTCTACTAACAACATTCCACCATTATCTCTAATCTTGGAGTAGACAAGTGCATTAGTTCCATATATGTGATTAAGACTTGAATGTAAATGAGGCACCCACTAGTGGGGCTATATATTATTTCCGAGACCTATAACTAAGGTTTAACTTTAAAAAAAAAGAGGATATATAGCCCCACTAGTAACTGCCGCTATATACTATTTATTGCTTCCAGGTGTATAAATAAAATTAAGATATATATTTCTCCGGCCTTCTGACTAGCCACTATAATTTCGAGCGTGGAGTAGAGTAGGATTGCATCAACTACCTAGGTATATACATGATTTGGTGAGGGAAAACCACATCGCGGCGAAAAACCCACTTCATCATTGCCTCACGCTAAACCGATAGGCCCTCCTCTATGTCCATACTCTGGACGTGCACTGAAACCAAATCCCCTGGCATGACTCTCGAGCGACGCGGTAGTGATACAATGGCCGGCGACATTCAGAGCCGCAGCTTCGGGCATCATATACCAAGTGACCAACTATATTTATGTCTGCTGATTACCGGACTATATTAGAACCCAGAAACGTATTGACCAGCACGCTTGTTTGCTTACCGGTTCTGAATTTCCGTGTCGAGGTGGGTAAGGTTGTTCACGGTGGGGTGGTTTATTCGGGTCAGGTACGTCTCTGCCAGGACCAGTTATGGGTTTTTCTCCAGCAGCTGAAGCTAGCAGAATCATACTGCTGAGAGAAATAAGGAAGGCAAGTTTCATTTTGAAATCTAAGTCTGAAGAATGAATAGAGAAGGATGAGTATATTCTAGGAAATAAGCTACCTTTCAGAGATTATATAGCTTCCAAGAAACTCTAAGTGAATAAGACTTATAGCTAGGTAGTTAGAGTCGGCAGATAATCACGAACGGTAAATTATTTCATTTTAACCAGCTCAACCTTATGATGGGCGTTTCAACGCACCATAGGCCGTCTTTACGGACAAGCCTTGTACCGCCTATCCCGATCCTTGTGGTACCAACAGATTGGTTCAAGACGTTCTACGTGACTGAACAAAACAGCCCGAGGTAACCGGGGATAAAGAAGACGAACTCAAATAAAGCTGGGTCAGTTACCTATTATGTAAATCATTTCATAAAGTTGTAAACAAGCGGTGAGAACTCTGATGCGTGTAGCTAACACATATACGCCCTGTTACCATGTTGAGACTGGCCTATAGCAATAAGGTCAGTAGAGTAAGATATCTATACCATATATTAAGGATTTATTATATTCGGGACTAAAGCTTCGTTTATCCTCTAACAAGACCATTATTACAAATCCGTGACAATAGAAGCTGCAGATATTTCAACAACAATAGACGCATACCCAAGTCAAGACCTTCATAACTCAAAATCAATACAAGTTATCCATCTACAACGTAAAACCTATATAAAACTAAGTTCAAAATGAACAGGCTGGCACCTTGACGGGTACATTGAGGGGCTGAAGGGTATTTAAACCGCCTGAGAAGACAGTCCCTCGTCAATGGCCCCGCCAATTATCCCCCAACCGAAGACCTAGTACTTCTTTGACTTCCTGAGAAGTCTGTTTTTTCCCCTAACAATAAAGAACCCTGTTTTATTTCTAGCCTTTGTACCCAAATACTTAGACAATTGCCAATAAGCTTTATAGCTGAACGAGTGTTTGATGACCAGGACTTTAGTCTCACGCCTCAGCCCAACACAGAATATGACGAGTCTGAGCATCCCACTCCACGTCAACCCCCATACCATCAACGTCCTTAGCATGTAACTGGACCTAGGCATCCTTTCACAGAACCGCTGCCCCATTTTGGATACCATGATCCATCTCTTCTTACCAGAACGGGCAGCCCCCAGCGAAGAGGACGAAATACTGGCTCAACAAACATGCCTTCACTTTCACCATCGCGGTCTGAAGTCAGTTCTCGGCCGAGCACGATAACAAGTCGACCATCGCAGCGCAGTCCAGTCAAATCAGCAACTGATTTGTTTCTGACCACGCCGTCTTTTGACTTTGTCCAGCCCCAGGTTCTTTCTTCGGACTTGGCAGCACTCAAAGATATCAAAGATAACATTGGACTTATTCCAGCTGTCATTTCGGTACGTGTATTCATAGATTAGCCCGTCCATCGGGACTAACGTGCTGTAGGAGTAGGTGAGAGAAATACAGAGAGAAATTGATCCTAACCAAGATATCCGGCCTTGGATGCTTGACGATACAGACACCAGATTCAAGCAAGAGATTCGATTGATCTACCGTGTATCAAGATACTGTGCTTCCATGACTGCTTCCGAAGCAGCATGGAATGACGGTGTAACCAGTTGTCTTCTTTATCTCGCTTTGGGTCAGTTCCAAGGTGTCAGGCATCACAATATGCAAGACTTAACCTGGCTCCCCCAAGAGCTCATCTGACTGGTGGTAGATCTACTGCACGACCTGAAAGACACCCTTTACCTTAAGACAGTACTGGAGAACCTGTTGGGAGTAAATTGATTGACTACTCCATCAAGCTAGGCCTGGACCCCATTGATAGCACTCTCAGAAGCGACCCCGAGTTGAAAGAAAGGCCGTCGCGAAGCTTCTTCAACAAGTACCCAACCAGCACAAACTCATCAACCAAACACTCTATGGGCCTGTTCGATATGAGCCTGCTGCTGTCAACATTGAGACGAAGACGAGTTCAGTGTCAGATGGTCGCTCTCAGTTGGCTGTCTGGATTTCTGCTTGGATAGAGCAGATGCGAACTCTCAAGTCCTGGGCGTTGAGTCCAGATGGCAAGCACCCTGCTCATTTCCCAGAACCTCTTGATATACAGATGCCGTTGATTGTCGCCACGAAGGATATCTGGCATTTATACCTTGTGAAGGAGGCGGAGGACAAGATTTTTGTTAGCAGCTTGTTTGATACTGGGAATCTATGCACTTGTCAAGTCCTTGAGGGTACTGGGTGCTTGGGCAGATGGGCCGTTGAGGAAGTTTATGAAAGATAAGATCTTGTCTCCTCCGAGACTAGCGGGATAATTATAAGGCATGGATAGTTGGCTGTTTACAGTAAATAGTTGATATAGTTTGATGATATCATCGGCAGATGAAAGAAGGTTCAAATTGGCTAATTTCACGTCTTCAGCCTTACCATTGCACTCCCCGTGGGTCCTCACTCCTGGAGAAATCATAGCTCTCGGTCGTATGTCGTGATCTTGAATCAGGCTTTGACAACAGGCCAGGTTGAAGGTTATTCTTTTGAGCACACCATTCTTCAACAAGCCACGAGATAAGCACTCGATATACAATGAAGGCTGCCCGACGAATCCTAGATTATAGTACCTTTTTCCAGTGCTTTATACCAACTCGGGAATTCTTGGGTATCCATTGACCGATTCTGCCACTGGGCGATAATCTGGCCATAAAATACGTCGAGGAAAATGGATTGCAATCCAACGTTGCCTCTGCCCCTGGTGTGAGTCATGTCCAGTTTCTTACGACAGTCTATATATTAACGGTCTGTAAAACTTGGAGTTGTCGACGAGTGAAAGAAACTAACCAGGCTAGCTGCCCACCGCAGTTATGGAAGTGATTCAAGCAAACTTGGTGGTCTGTCTTGGCGAGTCGGAAGTGAAATGGGCGAGACTGAAAATCGGTGACGAGGAGGCTTTTAATATAACTGCGTCTCAAAGCAGCATCTTCTCGTACGGACTAGAGACTTGTCAATGATAAGGTGAATGCACTCTTTCAGGACCGGAGGAAAAGTATGTCCATGTCTTTCACTGCCAAACTCAGCGCCAGCAGACCAACACTTGCATCAAGATCTCGCACCGGAAGTGCCCGAACAGGAAGTAGTATCACCAGCCGAACACGGTCAACGAGCCCGGTTAAGAACCCCGATGACTTGCTCAAGCTCGCCAAGCCTGTCAGGTGGATCGAGACGGCACCTGGAGCGATAAAAAAGCAGATACAGGCAACGAACAATGCTGGAGCTTTGAATCTATGGAACAGCATATGGAATGTCGTTGGTGATCTTGGATATATACCCCGAGAGCTGAAGGACCTTTTGCAAGAGGAGTTGCAAGCTTTTGATACCAAGTTCACGACCGAAGATCGCGTTGTAAGCATGACTGCTCAGCAACAGGAGGACGCAGCCCAGATCCTCACATGTTTCAATGATGAGACGAAACATCAGATGAGTTTATACAATGAACTCACCACCATCCGCAACATCGTCGCCGACTCTGCAGATTTCATCAAGTGGAACCGCTCCGAGGCTGCATGGAACGATCATATTCAGGGCCCAACCCTTCGCCTCGCCATGTCCACCGTTGCCGACGTCTGCGCCGAAAATATCACGACTGCTTCTATAGACAAAGACTTTGTACCGGCGTGGAGAGGAGAGGAGAATGATGTCGGCAAGATGATCGACCATACTCTCCTCTTACGGCCGGACACGCAGTTAGGCACTGATATAAAAACCTTTATTGATGCGCGCGAGGGCCCAAAGACATTCAATCAAACCACGAGCGAGCATTTACGGTACAGGCCAACGGGAGTTTTCATAGAGACAAAAACAGACATGAAGCGTCACTCGGAGGGTAAAGTACAACTGGGAATCTGGCTAGCATCTTGGTTTGAACGAACCGCCCAGTTTGCAGCGACCAAGATGCCGCTTATGCCAGTTTTGCTGGTTGTTTGTGCGAGATGGGAATTGCATTTTGCGTTTGATAATGGGACGCATTATGATGTTGTTGGGCCTGTTGATGTTGGGGGGACGGGAACAGTGGAGGACATGTATCGTTTGCTTACTGTCCTGAGATTGTTAGGGAATTGGGTTGGTGGTGAGTTTCAAGAATGGGTGAGGCAGTGTGTTGGGATATAATATTATGTATGAGGACTTTGACTTGGAACGATATCTTGGCAAGCAATGATTGCTTACCATTCCTTGTCTTGTCCAATGCTGCTGCATTATTCCCACCACAATGTGTAACTAGTACTAACTAGGCCATGGTCCTATTGAATGTGTCTACGTAAAAACACACGGAAAGGTCTTGTAGAAGGATGTGCTCCCCTACGGCCGGACGTCCGTGGCACCTGATGATGATCCCTGGAATGAGACGAGCTGCTGGGCTCGCGTAGGCTGGGTTAAATGAGCGAGGAGATGGATGCGTGATTAAAGCATGCGTCTGAGCTTTCTGACTGCAGAAACATGACATGATATTCACCTTTGGAAAAGGAAAATGAGTATGGAATTCCGTACCAAGTCTACCAAACGAGCCTCGTCGAAAACGCAGCTCGACTTGTCATGTTCCAATCTACCTCCAAGCAATGCAGTGTCCGGTGATGGATAGCAGAAGCCCCAGAGGACCCCGGCCATGTCGAGAATCGGACCGGATAGGAATGGTATAATATTCCAGAGCCATCACAGAGCGTCTGAGCCTCGAGCTTCGATGGGCAGATGACTTATAAAAAGCAGGCATGAATAGGCTCCTAGACCACACCACACACACCTCTACCCTCAAGAGTCAATGATACGATAGTATGCCTTGGGGCCATGGAGGACCTAACGACTAGATTCGAGGGTTAAGCAGACATATGACTGAGTTGAACATTGTGTCCAAGCACAGGTGACAGGTCTATACACTAAAGCTCGACGGAGCTGTCGGCAATTCAAGAACTCAGCATCTGCCGCAGAACGGCGCAGGTCGGGATGTTAAAGTTTCCGCTTCTTAACTCCAAGTTTTGAGAGCCCGTCAATGTCTAGCTAGGGCCGCCTCGTTTAAACTGCCGGCAGCTAAGCCACCTTATCAAGTCTGTCCTTCATATTGCCCACGCAAACTTAAGCCATCTCGTACCATGTCGAGCTGCTCACCGCCACACACACATTGCAGGCTTTAGATAGTGATCGGCGTAAAGTTGCTGTTTACTTATTAGCTTCAAATTATATTCTATTTGCGGCTATGTCATTCGTTACGCTGATTGTCACTGGATTGAACCTTCTGGCTTCCTTCTCCCTTCTCATGAGCAAGACGCACAGCTGCTGAAAGACCGAGGTAGCCAGGCTAGGCTGGAAAAGTCCTGTCGGCCGTCGTCCTGAACTCTAAAGCAGACAAACACGAGGCCTAGAGGATAGGGGCTTTCTTTAGCTATTTAAGTCATGTAACCCTCTCAAACAAGAGGTTTTTCTTAGTCCAATCTTGTTGCTATTTGATTATAATCCTTTTCCATCACTCAACATTATGAAGCTTACCTCTTCTCTCTTGCTCATCGCCCACATGGGCGGTGCAGTTCTTGCTCGCCGAGGAGAACCCCGAGGAGACAATGCAAAGTGTACTTTCCACACTGATTGTCTCAGTGGATACTGTAGGCCTCATCCACCCTCAGAGGAATACGTGTGCTGGGGCGCCCGTCATAGGGGAGGTCAGTATAGTCTTTGTATTTACCGTCAGCTTTATAATGGGAAGCTACTAATACTAGTTATTTCTGCTAGATTGGTGTGGTGTGAACTTTGCCGGAACAGTGTGTGACGATAAAATGCGGTGTGTTCCTCACAAGGGTAAGTTGTGCCTATAGGCTATAGCCTTCATGCAATAAGATGAATTATTACATATGCTAATTATATTCTAGGAAGCCTTTTCCTTGGCAAGTGTACCTGAAGGCATCTAGAGGCTCTTGTCTACATCACCCAGCCATAAAACTAGATATACTTATTCCTTTGTCTTGAATATTTTCACTCTTCTGATCAGGGAGAGATGTATATTACACTAGGTAGATTATGTGAATAAATATTCAAGTTATTGTATTAATTTATAATATTTTTATTTAGTTTTAACTATTCTTATTTTCATTTTATATTATTCTACTGTAGGTGTAGGAAAACAGACCGTCTCCCCGTCTTTCGTCCCTCATTGTCGTGATGCCTACGCTCAGAGCGGCTGTGTTGGCAGAGTGCAGACGCATACATCACACTGGTGGTCAAGAACAGAACCCATCCATATCCAAAATCACACGACGGCTACTATTGCTGTAGATGAACCGTTTTCATGGTCGTCTCTTGGGCTAATCCTATTTTAGGCTTGCTTATCTAACGTCAGATGCCGAGCCTTGCATACATGGTTAAAACGCCATGCTAGGTTCGGTTTAACACACAATTTATTGCGATATTATTCGCCTTCTTCGGATACCCCTCGTCACCAGCTTCACCCTCAAACTCCAGACACAATGGGCGAAGGCGGCTACATCAATCTTGTCAACAGTACGCCGTATCGATGGAAGAGAGTTGACCAGAAGAGCTATCAGATGGACTGCTGGGACTTTCCAGAGTCGGTCAACGCAGGTACGCCTTGAATCATCCTCTCCATCAGCGCGCATCATTCCCTAACTTGGTCGTAGGAAGCGTGCCGGCTGTGTACGCCGAGTTCGATCAAGATCTCTTGAAGAACCGCAGAGACACGAGCGGATCAGCCACCTACACGCTGGAGGGCACAAAGTGCACCTTCTCAGTTCATGTCGCTGATAAGCCCGAAAGACTGTGGGTTCGACTCGACGGCCTCGAGACGGTCAATAACGCACGCGGCTCCAAGATTGACATTGGGTGGCGCCATGACGAGAGCGTCACATTTGTCCTCTCTGGAAAGCAGGGCAACTTTCACTCGTCGAACCCGCCCATGGATTGGATGCAGCAGAGCAGAAGCACCCTGGGTCGGCGTCCATTGTCGCAGATTTGCATCCTGGGCACTCATGACTCTGGCATGTCAACCGTGTCTCACAGCGACATCCCCGGTGGCGTCATCGATCCCTACGTTCTCTGCCAGTCTCTGTCTGTCAAAGGACAGCTTGAACAAGGTGCTCGATACTTTGACATCAGACCTCAATACTCTGGCGGGCATCTATGGACAGGCCACTACACAGGAAAGGTGGGTGGTCGGGGCGAGTCGATCAAGGACATCATCTCGGCCGTCAATGGCTTCACCAGCGACAACGCCGAGCTTGTCATCCTGCAGTTTTCACACTCGCTCCAGTCTGATACTGAAGACTGGCGAGAGTTCAACAAACAGGAATGGCACGCCCTTATGAAAGAGCTGCTCAAGGTCAATCACTTGTTCATCTGCGAGGACAAGAAAAAGGCCAACAATCTATGCCAGCTAACGCTCGACGATTTCATCGGCGGTGGAAAGGCAGCTGTAGTCTGTGTCATTGAGCAGTGGGATCTCAAACTTGACGACTATGCGACCAAGGGTTTTTACAAGCTGGAGCAGCTCAACATCCGCAACGAGTACTCTAACAAGGATGTCACAGAGGTCATGGTCAAAGATCAGCTGGAAAAGATGAAAGGCCACATGTCAACCAAGGACAGGCGTCTTTTCCTGCTCTCTTGGACCTTGACCCAACAGGCACCCAACTGGGACGGAGACGTTGTCAGCTTCGTCAAGATTGCTCCAAGGTCGTTGAAGCCGATTAAGCATCTGGCCCGCCGGTGCAACAGGGAGCTATTCACGCGGTTGTTGCCAGAGGTTAGCGACAAGTCGTTTCCTAATGTTGTATACATCGATTATCTTGATAACCGGGAGTATGTGGCTTTGGTTGTCGCGATTAACGACAAGGTTTTCAACACTTGAGTTTAGGTGTCCTTGGGGTGGAAATATCGGCACAATCTATCGTATTTCTCCAGTCTGTAGCTTTGGATACCTTGCCCGAGGTTTATACTTGTACGTTACCCCAGACTCCTATAACGATCGTGGTGAACACAAACATGGTCTGGAACATGCCTTGGATATCGTCGTAGAGGACTCGGTCAACATATAAAGCTGTCTAACTCACGCTTACAGCAGATACTACGGACACTACAGGATGGACTAGAGCTTCATTTCACCGTTGCTAGGTCTTGCCATGTGTCATTGGCCAGCGTTGCCAGAATACCAAGAGTCAGTCCCGACCAGGCATGGCCGTTGTGAAGGACACCTGTCATCTATGCCCACTCGCCTCCGGAATCGTACACTCGGCCGAGTACCGGTCCAACTGGCCTTACAAGGAATAGTAAGGACATATATGAGTTCATGCTCGAAAGAGCCAATTAGCGACATCTTCATCATTTAATAGCCGCTCTCAAGTTCAGGCCAAACATGGTTGATAAAGGCTTCTCTTGCTGAGATAATTTGATCTCGTGTGACAAGTTCCCTGTTGAAACGTCGACACCTCGTGCATTGAAAGACAAGAGGGGGTATTGTAAGCTTCAGCCTCATAACCTGCGGGTTTGATGAATGTTTCACGTCATGAAATAGTCTGACATAGGCAAGCAGTTGATGCACTTTAGACAAGTGTGCTCACATTGATAAAGTCAAGTCGCAGATGCGGCTGAAAGCCAAACTACAGCTGTCATAAATGGGCGCCTGCAGCGTCCATCACCATCTCGTCGCTTATTCCGATCTCTATTGCTGCAGCCTCTGATCTGGATAGCAGCCTTGTATAATCCATCTTTGTTGGCCATTCCTTCTTTGTAGTACTCAGACGGTTGTTTGTGAGGGGCCGATGATAACAGCGAGCGACGACAAGTTTCGGTGAAGCATTATGAGCTGGAACAAGTGCTCGCAGAAAGACTCAGGGTCGCCATAGTGATCAAGTTGCGACCGTTGTAGATTACTATAATCGCTCACATCCGCTCCGGATATAGCCCTAGTCGAGACTAGCATATATCTACGTCTGTCAGTAAAGTGCCTTGGTGTTCCGGGTCAAGAACATACCGTCATGTGATTATTCATCCATTTAGACGCTTGGCCAACTCTTCAAAAATTTGTTCCTTTATTTGCTTGCTGTACTCCTCATCTCTTGCATTCTCGATCCACGTCACTCGGTCATCCAGAGAGGTAATATCGTCTCGTATTTCTATCATATCGGCCTCCTCTATGTCATCCCCGTTGGCTTGTGACAGTGCTGCTACCTGCGCCTCCAAGTCTTCATGCTGCTTCTCCAGGCGCGCGAACTTGTCTTGAAGTTGCGTATTCTCAATTCTCAGCTGGGCGTTATCGGCTTGCACTTCTACAAGCTTGGACTCGAGCTTACTCAGCTTCTCCCAGAGCTGGCTAAATGTGTCGGACTGGCTGTCTTGTCGGGGCCGTTTGCGATTATAAGGAGGAGCGTTGGGTGGGAGCTTGGTTGCTTTCTCGTAAGATGGGGGTTTGGGCGGAGTGATGGTTGTAACCTTTGCTCCACTGCCGCTGAACATACGTGAGATAACGTGATCGGGATCAGAAGAAGGTTTCACTTGACGTTGTTCCACAGCCTCGCTGATGAATTTGAGCTTATCAAGCGATAGTAGAGACTCTTGGATGTAGATACGCAGAGAAGTAACGCAAGACAGCTCATATAGGGAGTCGAGGACCTTGCCTGAGCGCGCTCGAGCTGCCACAACCGGCTCCTTTACGTCGCTGGGAACGAGAATGGTCATTGCGTTATCCAGTTCCAAGTCGAGATATGTGGCCGAGTCGAATATCGGCTTCACGGCATCGGGAGGGTTCGGCAAAGTGGAATAGCGCAAGGATTTGATGAAGAAAGGGTTGATACGGATGTATACCCCTGCTCCAGCTGGTTTGTCCTTGAATCTGAAGGGGATACCGATCTCAAAATGCGCGCAAGCTTGGCTGTCGTGCTTGGATACATCAAGTTGTAGCGTGAATCGTATCGCGTCGTGGTCGGGATCTGCGGTCACCAAGGTACGCGTGGCGCCTTGCCACTGCCATTCAACGACGGCGGTTGTTTGATGGATGTCGATATATGACCGAGTCGCCATTGCACATGCTGTTAATAACGTACAAGATGGTCACTTACCTGCACTGCAGACACGCCAAACAACGCAACAACAAGAAGACACCGGCTTCGCTGGCGGGCACCTGTGACCTCCAGTAGAACTGCCAGGTCGCCTCAGAACTCCAGTAGAACTGCGAGATTCCGAATCAGGTCCCTACTACACGCCCCGGCTATTCCACAAAGAGGAGGCCGCGCTCGCTCTAGGTGGGTATAATCCGGAATTTTATAACGGCTGTAGCGCGATGCATCGAGTCTCCTTGAAGAGCATTGTTGAGTTCGGTCGGATCGAGCAGAGAAGAAGAGCGGGAGGATATGTTGATAGAAGAGGGTGGTCGTGGAGCGGAGTTGACATGGCGAAGAGGTTGGATGGAGTGGAAGTGCCTAAAAGCGCAATTGAAGGAGAAGCGTGAAGGTGAATTGCAGGGAAAATGTGGACAGGTTTAGTCGCGGCAAAAGGTTAATCCGATACACAGTCGGTGAAGGCAGTTCAGTTTCAGCCAATGGGTGCCGATGAATCCCACTAGCTACATGAATCAGAACTACCAATCATCGTCCGATATTGGCATTACATAAGACGTGCTTAGAATAAATTACGTAGCCAGGTAATAAAAAATACTATTTATTATATAGAGGTCTTAGTTAAAAGTTCTTACTTAGAGGACCAAAGCTAAAGATTTAATTAAGCAATAAGTATATTAATTGGCGATAGCAGAGTTGCTCTCTGAGGCCCTTTTGTGAGGAATTTATATCTTTGGTTGTGAGCATACACTGCTCACGTCATCTCTGCTCTGGCGAGCATCTGATGAGGGTTTCTTGGGACAACAAGGGTCAAAACAGCGAATGGGTCGGGGCCTGTCTCTAGGCTATAGTGACCACAACACCATGCCTAGTAGTTTTAGTTCCAAACTGAGTCTGTACTGTGTTCAGGGAACCATCCACCATTGACCAAGAAGACATGTCAATGTCCTCTGAAGTAGTGCTAGTGACAGTGAGAATAGCAAGTTTTAATTTATTTCAATCTCGATGAGCTTAGAGTGAGTGAAGCGTGTCAAGCTAAGCTAAAGGAAAAGAAAAAGAAAAAGAAAAAGAAAAAAAAGCTTGCATCTCCCGTCTCCCAACACCTCCGTTGCACGACATAAACATCGAGATCGACATGGGAATGCCATCGTCTCCTAATAAACGACCGCGACCAAGTGTCGATGAGGACCATGATAATGATCCAAGTGTCTTTTCTCAGAATACCCCTGTCCTTGATCAAACAACTCCCAAAGCGATACAGTATCGTAATCGATTCAACCTAGAAAAACACCAAGATGAATCCCCTCCGCCCTCTCCCTCAGAAGCATCATCCTCGTCATTGACGTCGAAACTTCTTGGAATAGCTCCGTTCACGGACCTATCCTGTCGTGCATCTTTCCATCTCGGCCACAGTCCAATCTGCTGCAATTCCGATACTGGTATGATATCCTCATACTCGGACTTCAAACAAACACTTCAGCCAACACGCTCAAACAGTCCAACGGCACAAATCACTCACGGCTTCAAGCCCAAAAACGCCCCGTCCCCAATGGTCAACCTTTGCGCCATCGCCCGCCCTCAAGAAGAGAGCCGGGAACAAATTGCTATTGAGGACTACTGCAAGCACCGATCTGAAGACACTATTAACCATACTGACTGGGGTAATTTGAATAAGGATCCGATTGCCATATCTGTCGAGACCGAGAAACACGGCGAGGGTGGGACCAAGGCCATCCATTAAATAGGGACCTGGCATTCTGCCTACTGGCGCAGCCTTTACTATGATAGAAGAGGTACTCCTCTGTCTTGTATCGGGTTCGGGTTCTTGCCCGGCATTATTATCCAGGCCACGAGTGAATCCTATTCCATTAGATTGCTATCATTGATACAGCGAGTAAGTTTGAGATTTTCAAGCTTCTCGTCTCGTTGCAGTGTCTGCACCAATGGATTGAGAACGAGTACTGGCCAGCCTTCAAGGCGGATATCCTGGGGATACATGGTGTTTAGTCTGCGAAGAACAAGCAATGTATTTAATGATAGACAATATGTTGTTGGCTCAACACTGGCAAGGCCGAACCTCGTTGGGAACGAGATTCCTCTTTTCGCCTTGTGACTTTTTTGTTGTCTCGGCCAACTGTTGTTGCTTGATCTCAATATGGCCTCAAGAATCTTTGGCACCTGCTAACTTGGCCGCCTCTTCACACAGGAAAACCATGTGCTTGCATCTTGTTCATATATCATCAAGTGTCAAGCACCCCACGAAACAAATATGCTGCGAATCGTACATGGATATAAAAGCACTATCGCTTCTGGCAAGGTCATGATTCATCCTCTCACTCGAAGACAGAGAGGTATCGCTGTATATCTATACACACCATGCTACTTCAGTCTTTTCATCATCAAGTGTCTAATATACGACGCCTGAACCACGGCCAATATGTTTCTGCTGACCACGTCTTGAGGAATTCAAGAAACGCCGCCACTTTGTGGATACCCAGAGGCTCTTTTGTGTGGTCAATGGTCTGATCGAGCCACAGAACCTGCATAGATAGTCAGCACGAGCGAGTCCCAGAGTGTTACGTTGGACAGGGATACTTTACCGTTCGCAAGGAGGGATTACCATGAGCATCCCTGAGCTGAGGAGACGTGGCAATGTATTTCCACTCATGACCTTGCACCAAGAGTCCATGCAAAACACCCAGTTCCCCAAGAATTTCATCAACCTGTTTCTGCACTTGTGACAGTCTCTCCTTGACAGTTGCTTGGGGTAATATAGATGAGATCTTCTCATCCCACCTCTTTTGTAACACGAAACGTAGCATTTTCCAATGTGCCGCTTGCCAGATACCGAGTTGTGTAACAGCGCTGTCAAAGTCATTCAAAGATCTCTTAGTCTCAATGCTGACAGTAGTTGGACAGTCATGTATAGGTCTATACGAGGTATGGTTAATACTACGTTCGGGGAGCTGATTACGCAAAGTGTCGATCTTTTCAGCGGCTGATGGATCTCCTGATGGATCGATGAACAGACAAAAGTCGATTCGGCGTTCAGACATGAATTGAGGGATGTAGTCTTTGGTCAGGGCAGCAGTGGTGCTGGCGTCGGTCGTCAGCATATCCACACTTGGTAAAGATCTGTGGCTGTACTTACGACAGGGTAAAGTCAACAAGACTATTGAAAGATGGCGATGTGGTGTTCCGCAGGACCATCTCGATCAAGCGATGATGAACCTCGACGTTCCACACTGCCTCGTCATGATCCTTGGCGAAGCACTTCTTGGCAGCAGCCAAGATGCTCATTACCTCGCTTGATCTAAGACATGATCCTCCAGTCTGTGCAAAAACAGACTCGTCCAAGTCATATGATTGTAAAAACGTCTCCTGGTCAGCCGTATTCAGGGCCGAGGACAAGACACCCTGGCAACGATCCAACCGCCGAATATACTGCAACGCATGCTTTATGGGCGCAGGCAGTTGTGGCGTGTTAGGGCCCTCAAGCTGTCTCCTGTCGATGCCCTCGGTGCCGATGTTGAGCAGAGAGAGTTGTTGGCGGGAAGACGAGGCGCGTGATGAGCGAGAAGCATGGGAGCTGCTGGATCGTTGGCTGGTGGCAGATTTGGTAGGAGAGGGCGATGGGGAGGCCTTTTCTCTTTGATTAAGTTCTGAGACTCTTGGAGTCCTGTCATCATCATGTTCGGCTCTTCTCTTCTTGGGCGTAGGAGTGTTCATTTCAAGCCAAGTGTCGTAGTCTTCAGGCTCGGGGCTGAAGGGATATGTCCGTTTACGAGATTTTGGGTCTGGTTGGTAAGAGTGTTTGATCTCACCAACTCCCTGGAGCCATTCATGAACTGAATCGATTCCTGACATCGCGTTGCGATGTGACTTGAGCTTTTAGAAGGTGATTTTGCTAACTATTGTTATGCTGGGAGTGTTTGGTGGTTGTTTGTGTTGCTGTGGCGATGGGGAGTGATTATGTCAGCACCATCTCTGGGCTAACCGCTTTAGGTAACTTATTGACATTGGCTGCTATGATACCCATTCTGGCCCTGGAGAAATTCGAAAAGATAGATCGTCCATGACCAGCTTCATCAGGGCGTCCCAATACGGCATTTAACATCTATGCAGTAGAAATTAAAGCGGGTGATCTCGTTGAAAAGGCTATCTCGGTCGAATTGAAGAAAGACAGAGCTGAACGACCGGTATAAACGCCATGATGATAACGAGTAATAGGATCATTGATGTGACTATGGCGGCCATAGGTCGACGGCAATAACTACTATTGAAGAAGGTACCTTCAAATCATGACGTCTAAGATTATCGGAGTCTCTGTGAGTGAAACTCGGGCCCTTTTCAGCACTCAGGTTTCAAGGACCGACGTCTTCAATCTTTGCATAATTAGACTGTTTTAGGTCTCGATCAAAAGTTAGCTTGTATCGAACCTACCTCTATCTTTTTTATCCTAACTTTGATCACCATTGCATGTTCCTGGCAGTGGCTCAAATCACTCAAGGTAGAAACGTCATATTAAATGCGATGCCCTCTAGTCAGCAACCTACCTATGTTCTAACACTGTCAGTCTGTATTGGACCGCGTTTTCCAAGTGGGAGGTTTCTTTGGAAGCCAAGGAACTCAGAGCTAGAGTAATGGTCCGTCATATGTGACTGAACTATCGTGTCTCACTAGAATTAATACTTGGTGGGATATCAGAGCTACCAGTCCTATGAACTTCACCCAGGACACATATTTGACGAAACACGAGGCCAGCCAAGATGCAGTATCGGTAACCGTCTTGGAATAATGGATAAAGAAAGCCTGAGATTTTATTATTCGCGCCATCTGGGCGAACCAAGGGATTAACTTCTAGAAGCAGATGCGTCAACCACAAATGCTTGTCCAGATATGTCATTGGTTAACTGCCACTCATATGTGGCAAGACAATCGGACTCACGGACGTGATATATCTGGCGAGCAAATTCACCTTAGTCAACGGTCTGTCTATCGCAAGCAGGGCGGATAGATGTAAAGAAGAAAGCTCCTTGTTGATACAATGCAGACCTAATATAAACACGATGCCTATGAAACTCTCTGTTGAGACATCTTTTCCGGCTTCCACGCTGCCATTCAACCTTGGTTCTCATCATTTCACATTGCTGTTGTTGATGCAACTGACATGGCATCTCGCTGATGCCTAGCTCTCGGAGTAAGACAAGCGAGGTTCCAGCCAGAAACCTTGCCAGATGGGCAGTTTCTGGTTGAATCATGGCCCGATTCTAGAACTCGCGTAACGACGCTATGAGCTGTTCCCATGATCCTTGATGCACTTGTAGACACTGGCGAGATGCCTCGGTCATGTCAGCGCCGAAATGGGCCACTTCGTTGACGAGTAGATTTAGCAGCTGAGTCCTTGACATTGAGTAGTAGGTTAGTGTTGTTCCGACGAGCTAGACCTACTTCTACTTGCTATCTTTTTTCCAAAGTTTTCTTGGCCTTTTCTGATGAATTCGGCTCTCCAGGATAAGAATACTTGGCAGGTATTCACAATACTACGCGATTAGATGGGAGCCAAAACAAATCCGTAGGCCCGGCGCTCAAGTTAACGTTAGGCATAAGTAATAAAGAAAAAGAAGCCAAGTAAATTAAAGCTTTCCCTTTAACACAGACTTGGAGAACTCCATCTATTATCTATAAAGCCTCACTATTATTAATTTGGCAAAGTAAGTGATAGGTATTTTTATCGTGAACAAGCAATTGCTAGTTTATATACTTTATTATCAGGTATTAGCTCCCAACCTCGATTAGTTATAGAACATAACGATACACTAGGCAAACCCGCCAGGAGCGATCACCCCTGGGTCACTTAAGCATCCTGCATCTTATCCTTGACACTATTCTCAATAGCATAAGCCTCCTCAGCTCGTTGCTGAGCAAGAGTGATAGTCTTTCGGAACTCCCGAGTAGGAACCTTGTTCATGAAAAGCTCATCCAGTTCCTCATAACTCCTCATGCGCGTCTCGGGGACAAACAAGAATGCCATGACGGCGAAAATAACCATAAAAGCACCAAAGACGAAACCAATCTTTGCCTTCAAGTTACCAGCGCCGGGGTTGAACATGTAAGGAGCAACAAAAGACCACATGGTGTTGACGGCAGATGAGACAGAAATGGCGATGGCGACTGTCTTGGTCCGGAGGGCTGAAGTAGGAACCTCACCAGCAATGGTGTATACAGTAGATCCGACGCCGACGTTGTAGAAGAAGTTGAACATGGTGTAGAAGCCAACAGAGGCTGTGACAGCAGCAGTCGTGTCGACAGAGCCGGAAATACCCATACAGATCAAGAGGCAAGCAAGGCCAATACATCCACCAAAGTACATGGGTCGGCGGCCGTAGAATTCACCAACGAGGAAAGCAATAGTCGCACCAGACATGGACAAGATCTGAGCGCCAATCTGGATCTCAAAAGACTTCTTATCGCTGATTCCAAGGAACTGGTACATAAGAGCACCATAGTTGGAGACGAAACCGAGACCGGACATGGGCTCGGAAAGGAACACCATGATGGCGATGAGAGTTCTTCGAAGGTTGGTCCCCTTGAAGCAATCCGCGTACGAACCGAGGTTCTGCGAGTCGGCCTCCTCAAGAGTCAATGTAATACGCTCAAGATGACCAGACGCGTCCTCAGGGTCAGAGTACATGCGGCCAAGAACTGCACGCGCCTTGTCCATCTTTCCCTTTCGGACGAGGAAAACAGGATTCTCGGGCATGCAGAGCTGGCCGACCAATGCAACTGCTGCGAAACCCCATTGAGCCATGATAATTGACTGCCATGACCAGTCTGTCTCCCATCGTGAGGTAAAGTTGGACATGATGGCCGAGATAAAAGGACCGATGCACTGAGACAGGTTGCAGAAACCAATGGTGGTAGATCGGATGGCCAGCGGCGAGACGTCGGCGACGTAGGCTGTGCAAAGGTTCTGGAACGCGCCGATGGCAATGAAGTTGACCATCTTGCCCGCAAAGAACATCTCGATGGATGTAGACGCGAACTCAACGCCAACGGATCCAATGTTGACAGCAGCAGCAAGCAGAACAACAGGCTTGAAGCCAATAACGTCAGCAAGATACGACGAAACCACCGCGCCAAGGATGCCAGCCGCGTTGGAGCCACCGCTGAGTGCAGATTGCCACTCAGTTGCGACAAAGTATTGTCCCTCCTCGTTGCGTTCGCCGAATCGCTTTCTGAAGACGGGAATGCTGATGACTGTGCTGGACGATTGGCCCTCGAAGCCACGGACGATGAGCGTCCACAGCATGACGCCGATCCAGAGGAGAAGCCATGGGTCACGACGCAGGGTTTGGAGATAGGTTCTGTTGTGTTCTTTCTGCTGGATGGCGTGGCCGCGGGTGTGACCTGCTGAGAGAACGTGGTCCGTCTGCTCGACGTGAGCGGTCGAATCGGGTTTTTCCATTGTGAAGGATAAAAAAGAGGACAGAGGATTGCCAATGAATGTGGATGATGAGATTCAAGCGAGATCTGGACAAGATGTCGCCTCTTATATAAAAAAGGAGCGTGTAGGACAGACTCTTGGTTCAGTGCGGGGCCCCATGGGGAGAAAGGTGACATGGGGAGAGGGCGACTCATTCTATCCGTACTGTAGAGCCGGAGCCAGGCTAAGTAGCTTCGGCTTTGAACAGTGGTTAGTTATTGGCCTATGCTACCTTGGTGGGCAGACCCGGCTCTTGATCCAAGTGCCTCGAAGTGCCTATTCGGGCCCCAATGCGCCGACAAGAATCCACCATGGTAGCATTGATGTCGGCGTAGGCTGGGGAAGTGGATATTCTGATGATGTGACTTGTACACGAGATGGATCAAGCTTTGAGCTGAGCCGGAGAAGAGGGTGTTCTCGCAGGTCAATACGCCGAATGCGAGATTTTGTGTAGATCTTGTAGTGGCCAATGCTTGTTTGCATTGTTGAGGGACAGCAAGGGCGTGATTCTGAGGGGAAACGTGCCTGGTTGTCAAGATTTTGCAGATGGGCTTTGATAAAGGACGGGAAAACGAAACTGAACGTTATCGAGAGCATCTACGACTCTGATCTTGGTCTATCTACTGCTCTGGAGTCACTTGGTCGACCGACTTGTAACCTGCCTCCTCTCTAGGACTAGCTAGAATAAATCTGATTGGACTCACAGGCCATTCTCCTTGCTTCTCATAGTCTCCCTTGAAAGACCACTTGCCTGACCCAACGACTCGAGTCTCGCCGGGGAGCACGACTTCCATCGTAGTGCAAGGCGGCACTTCCACGTCTATGGACAACACTCTACCTTGAAGCTCCCATGAACTGGCTACCATCCCGTAGGGTGTTAGATGAGAGGCAGAGGCCCAAGTGAAGTCGCCCGCAACAACGGGCTCCATTCTAGATTTCTTCCACCCAGCTTCAACTTGCCGTAGACCGGCGAGTCGCTCGACCATGAACTTGGCAATAGCGCCGTAGGCGTAGTGATTGAAGCTGGTCATCTCGCCAGGGTTGATGGAGCCATCTGGTAGCATGCTATCCCAGCGTTCCCAGGTAGTCGTGGCGCCCATCGAAATGGCATAGAGCCAGGAAGGACACTTGTCGTTTAGAAGCATCGTGTAAGCAACGTTGCCATGGCCGGTCTGGGTCAAGGCCTCGCAGACAAATGGTGTACCAGCAAACCCAGCGCCCACGCCAAAGTTGTTCCGTCGGACGACTTCGGCCAGCCGAGACCCTGCACGGGATATCTGATTCTCGTTGAGCAGGTTGAAGCAGATGGCTAGAGAGTATGCTGTTTGTGTGTCTGATACAAGACGGCCGCTGGGGGTGACGTATTCTTGGGTGAACTCTGCGCGTGCATCATCGGCCCAGGTCCTGTAGTAGCAAGCATCGTGCCTCTTGGCCAGGACAGCGCAGACGCGTGCCATGATGTCGAGGGAGTGGATGAGGAATGCGTTTGCGACCAGTGGAGGATCGGTCGTAGCTTTCGCAGCGTCGTCCGGAGGAGCGCTTGGGTCAAGCCAGTCCTAGCCATGTCAGTAAAAAGTAGAGTCCCGTCGTTGATGAGGAAATGCGTACACCGAGTTGATCGGCATCAAAGTCCCACAGATGGGTGCATCCATCTTTGTTCCTGGGAATCACCTTGAACCACGTCTCCATTGACGCAAACTGGTCAACCAAGACAGCTGGGTCTGCTGTTTCTTGATACAACGCCCAGGGAGCCAAGACAACGACATCATGCCAGATTGCACAAGGCCAAACAGGACCCCAGATTCTGCATTTGTCGAGAATGTTTGGAGAGACCATCGGGGGCACGCCGCCTCGCTGTTGCTGGTCAAACCACACACCTTTCATCCAATCTCGAAGAATGGGGTAGCAGCCATAGATGTACGTAGCTGTGGTTGCAAACAGGGCTAAATCGCCTGTCCAGCCGAGACGTTCGTCGCGCTGAGGGCAGTCTGTCGGGATGGAGAGGAAGTTGTCTCGCATACTCCAGCGGACGTTGCTGAAGAGCTGGTTGAGTTTGTCGTTGGAGCAAGTGAATGTTCCTAGCTCTTCCATGTCGGTGTGACAGACGATGGCTTCGAGGACGTCCATGACGTCGAGATCTGGTAAAGGCCAGCCTTCGATCTGAAGATAACGGAAGCCATGGTATGTGAATCGTGGCTCATACGACTCAGGCAGGGAATCGCCCCTGAGTGTGTAGATATCCGTGGCATCGCAGACGCGAAGAGGTCTCACGCCCAACTCTCCGTTCTCGAGAACTTCGGCATGCTTCAAAACGACTTGATGCCCACGCTGGCCTCGAACAGCCTTGATTCGAACGTATCCCACCAGATTCTGACCGAAATCGAGAATTGTCTTGCCCGATGGTGCTGTAATCTTGGAAACTGGCTTCAAAGTCTCGATCCGTCGAACAGGCTCGCGGTAACCGGCTGTCAGATTGACCTTTTCGGATACGAATGGCAATGCGATGGCACGGTCCCAGCTTCCAGCTACATGGCCATTCGAGGACCACCCAGGCAACTCAAGGGTAGCGTCGTATTTCTCGCCATCGTAAAGCTCTGCTCGACGAATGGGGCCTTGAGCGACTACCCAGTCATCGTCTGATGTGATAACTTGAGAAGAGCCGTCGGACAATTGCAACTCGAGCTGTGCAAGAAGGCTCGTTCGCGTGCCATATCTGTTGCGAATACCGCCGTCGAAACTCAGCCGACCAGTGAACCAGCCTTCTGCAAGACGAACACCCAAGCAGTTATCTTGGGTAGTTAGAAGCTCAGTGACGTCGTATGTCTGATACGTCAATTCATTGTCGTAGCAGCTCCAACCAGGTGCCAAGAAGTAATCGCCAACACGCTGGCCGTTGATCTCTGCTTCGTAGACGCCTTGCGCCGTTACATAAAGCCGCGCAGATGTCACGCTTGCATTCACAGAGAAAGGCTTTCGAAAAAGATCTTCTGGCTTTGGCTTGTCATTGTTGACTTCTGACCATGGCGCCGAGATGAACTTGGCTGTCCAGTCATTTCGGCTGAGGAGGCCTGCTTCCAGCCATGCTGGCTCGCTCCATTCCGAGAATGACGCCTGTCCTTTGCCACGAATGCGAACGGAGACGCTATATCGCTGGCGAGACACGAGGTGTTCATCTGCTGGCCAGGGGACCAGGCGAGACTCTGGCGATTCAACTTGTGCAGTGCAAACGTGCTGGTTTTCGTCTCCGACAATCCTTTCCAGGCGCAGTTCGTAGGCCTGTTGCTCAAACCCTGCCGGGGCGTCCCCGACACGCCATGAAACCCGTGGTTTCTCTTCGTGGACGCCTAAAGTGTTGGGTTGGCGATAATGCTCGAGCTGGACATCAACAGCTTTTGGAGACATGGTGGGACGTGTCAAGGGAGTGAGTGGTATGACGAGGTTTGTATTGAAAGATACCACCCAGCTCACCTGGGCTCACCATTTTATACGGGCCAAGGTCCACGACTCCCTCCGACGGTTTGTGGAGGTGGTGGAGGTGGTGGAGGTGGTGGAAGAGCCTATGTACTGGAATCCCCAATTTTCACTTCGCCGATCCCTGCATAGCAGGACATACCCATCGGTGGAAGATAGCCCGAGGTTACAGTACATGGAGAGAGGGGTGGATTTAGGAGATCGTAATGCTGAACTTGGCTTATCCCAGTCACACTCAATGCAACATAACGTCGACATTTGAGACTTGATTCTCTTTGGTGCTGGATCGTGAGCACTGAACAAGATGTCGAATGTGCGTCTGGGGGGGAAGCACTTTCGATTCGGCAGAATTCATGGTATGAGAAAGGAATATATGATTTCTTCTCGATCCTGTCGCCCTGATACATTGTCAGTAAGAGGGCAAACATACATCTGCCCGCTGCTGTACCTTGTTCACTTTTGTGTGCAACCAAAACGATCAGAATCTCGGAAATGTCGGCTCTGATGTTGAGTCAACAGGCGTGAGATGGCAAAGCTCCTAGGACAGATACAGCCAGCTTGACTCTCGGTGCACTAGATGACGCAAATCTGTCAAAGCCGAACCGGCTTTGTCGCACAACGAGAGCAGTACGAAACAGTGTAACGAGGTTTACGACTCATCGCTCAGTGAGCAAATCTAGGCGGAGCGAAAGCATCCTAGCGCAAGACTGGAGGCCCTTGGGTGTGAGAGTGAACAGTGGGAACGAATAGTCAAGTTTGATGGCCCGCGAATTCGACCAAACAGTAGCCTCTCACGAATTGACGGAGCTATTCAGACTGTCCAAGTTCTCACTCCTGAGCCTGGAAACCATTTGAGCTCAACCAACGCAGGACCATGGTTGCTTCGTAACCCTGTCACAGCGGCTACCCCTGCCTACACGACGACCAAGTACGGTACTGTACGTTAGGGTGGTAGAGAAAGGTGTAATGCCATTGGAAGAGATACGAGCAATGAGCTTTGGGATACTGAACGGATCGGTCCGACCCGGCTGTTGGAATCAAGAGTCAACCCATAGCAACGACGCTTTGACAACCCATGACTTTCCAAATGCACAACAGGCTCGCAAGATCAACGGCAGTTCAACCTGATAGGTATTTATCTCACAATGGCTCATCTGCAGCAAGTATCAAATAGATAAGCGAGCAAGACGCGCTATAGCCTCAGCTGACGCCTATAAATAAATATAACGTGCCAGATCTAGATCTTGTTGATAGTCGGTTCCCTCTTATTCTTACCTTACATCCCCCAGCATCTCAAGTCTCAGCCTATTAGCTTTTCTATGGTTTTATGTGGACTTGGGGGCAGTATTGTCCTCAACCACTGCATGCCCAAGCTAAATGCATGGTGACGTCCCTCTATACGTTGACCAGCTCTACCTCATCAGACTATGGGCCTTTATAGTGCAGCGCTGTCAAGAGCAGTCACATGGAGGACCGACTATGTTACCTAAGCTAATTGTTAGCAATTAATTGAAGACGATAACATGAAATAAACCATATTTATAATATCAAAGTAGCAGACTTGAAAGCGAAGACGGTTTTTTTTAAAGACCGGCTTACTGCGCGGTATGTCGGTAGCATTTACAAATGAATTGAGCTTCACGGTGCTATTAGGCGATTTTGCTAATGGAGCTCCCAGGATGCCAAACTGGCTTCGAGGAGGGTTCTTGCTGACTATTATCTAGGATTTAGTTCAAGATTGAGCTTCAGTGACATTTAGTAAAAGGGTGCTCAATCTTTCGATGTTGGTTAGCGATGATACTGTATAATAATATGAGATTGTTGATTCACAATTTCAGCAGTTTTACGAAACAATATCTCTACTAAGAATGTGAGTTTCTAATTTATACCAAGACTTTTTCCTGTTTCAGGGAATAATTCCCCTTCTTCGAGGATCTACCTAATGGCAGATTAAATCAGCGTAGACCTCACAGGCCGAGATGGCAGCCCCCGGTCAGTCACGTAGTTCATAAATTAGAAGCCATATTGCCGGGATAGAGGCACTAGATACGCACGTTTGTGAGATGAAGTAAATGCAGAACGAAGCATTAGGAGGTAATTCGACAAGGGCGAATCTCGGCTGCTTATAGAATACCTTGGGGAAACAATGGGAGTTGAGATGGCGAAGCCAGGTACAGTATGGGTTAAGAATATCGACCAAAACTTTGGCCATCTATAAGGATAGTGTTTAGTAATCTCGGGTTTGATTGTCTTCTATTAGAAATGGCTGTGAGGACAGGGGTTGCGTAACGTCCATGATAATCCTGGCCACGATTCAATATCATCCAAGACCAGACACTAGTGGGCAACATCCAACACGTAAACCATTAAGCTTAGTCTGCTCTCACTGCTTTGCGATGTTCCACGGCGTCATAAGAATAGTCTTGGAACGGGTCGTTAAGTGCTCCCTGGTGCCTATTGTTGCTATTTGACGGATGTTATTTGCCCAGGATGTTTACTTCTACCAACACCAACATTTGTTTACGAGGGGTTAGCATGCGCGGGTTCTTCCTGCGTCCGAGGTCTCCTTTTATTTTCATCTCTCTGTCCCTGTGGTATAGTCTTCTCTTCGCTCTTTTCCTTCAAGCCATCGTCACGTCTTCACTATTGCCCATCTACATTTAACGATCTGGGTGCTCGCTGCAGAGCATTCTCAAGTGAAACAATACAAGTCAGACGGTATAAGTCGAACGACCCAAACCTCTCTCCTCTCCTCGGGCGATCCAATTGAGACGAGCGCCTTTACAGTTCTTCACTTGTCGGCATAGCTCTGGAAACCTCAGACCGAGCCGTAGAACAATACCGTGCCGGCCAATGAAGCTTCTGCAAGCTTCATGAACGAGACAAAGAAGTATGTGGTCAGTAGACTTGTACGTTATTTGTGGAATATACCTAGCTACACAGCCGAAACCGACCTCACAACGCCGTCCAACAACTCACCACAGCTGTCCACAACCCGGCAAGGACTAATTCTACAAACTCGTCAGCCTGATCCGAGAGGCAAGAAAAGCATACTCTGATAGTAAACAAGGCAAGATATAATCGATTTCCCCCGGACTCGCCGACTTCTCTTGATTCGCATTGCCATCCGTCTTGGCCATTCTGCCATTGCACTATTACATAACAAACTCGTGCTCAGTTATGCGGAGCGGAGACGTTGACCGATATGCATGCTTGGGATCTTGGCACTTGGCAATAAAAGGCCAGAACGCCGGATAGTGAGCAGATTGCGGCTAGTTACCAGCGTCTCCTTCATCTTCTATTGGCCTAGAGGCTAAAGTACTCGAAGAGATTTTCTCGTTATGTAAAAGATTTGCTTTAGACCCACTGACAAGAAAAACAAGCTTCGTCGCGGAGTGCTCCGTACTCCGACCATCCCCTTGATATAGTCCGTTACTACCATTTCCTCCACCCTTTTCCACTTCTTACTCACGCAGAGAAAAACACAAACGATGGCGTCTGCACGAATTACAGAAGACCGATCCGATGGAGATACCGAGGCGACTTTCTGGGCTGAACCAGTGACAAAGACACCTTGCTGTGCAACCACGGCTAGACAAGAGGCTGCTCGACAAGCTGATCTGCAGTTCCGCCAAAAATTTGGCGATGCTGGTCCCCTCGGCCTCTCGGGATTTGCGTTCACGACATTTCTGATAGCCTTGGTCAATCTCAATGTCCGCGGCGTGACTATTCCCAATATTGTCGTGGGACCAGCCTTGGTCTATGGAGGCCTTGCCCAAATACTTTCTGCCATGTGGTAAGCTACCGTTGCTTGACCAACGATGCTTGTGACGGGGAGCTGATGGAGTACACAGGGATATCGCGAATGGAAACACGGCTAGCGCAACTATCGCTGCTTCGTATGGCTGTTTCTGGATCTCGTTTGCTATTAGTCTTATCCCAGCCTTCCATGTCAGGGATGCTTACCCCAGCATTGAAGACTACAACCACGCCAATGGACTATTCCTCATGGTGAGCTGCTGCAATCACTTGTCCCTCATACATGTATCAGAAGGCTCACATATTGTAGGGATTCTTCATCTTCTCCGTAGCCATCACTATGGTCTCCATGAAGTCCAATGTCTTTTCTCTGACACTCTGTCTTCTCGTCAACTGCACCTGGCTCTTGCTCGGTTTAGCCAATCTCTACACCGAAGAGTCAGGAGCTCCCAACAATGTACTGATCAAGTGTGGTGGTGCCACTGGCTTGTTGGTTTCACTCACGGCGTGGTATCTCATGTACGAAGGCCTGGCAAACAAACAGAATTGGTGAGCTTATTCATTGCTATGTGAGAGATTGAAACTGACAGATCTGGATAGTTTCATATTACCACCGAATCCTAATCTTCCATGGAACCCAAGCCGTTGATGCTAGGCTTTGTAGATATTTCTGCTGTACAAATATATAACTACCGCATTTTCAGCTCATCTCGCTGCCCCAACAGAGTAAATCATCGCAGTTACAATGTATTTGCTTCCACACTGGCACGGGCTCCTAGATGCGCAGCGTTGGATAGTCCCTTCGATATCAAGACATGATATACGTTCCCGCTCCAAGTTTATCAGGCTTTTCCCAACAATGGCAATGATAAAGAATTAGGATCGCCAAGCTTCTCAACTCTCTACACTCGGGTTATACCTCGGGCAGCTGGAGCTCCAGAAACAATTACCACCCAGCATCAGCCCCATCGCCTCAACATACTTTCGCACCTTCTGTGACTTGTCAGAGTACTCGAGTACCTCAGCACCCAGTCTTCGGGTCTCTTGCTCGTGCTGGATTATCAGGCCTTTAGTAAAGATGATTGCATCCCGCTCCGTTAGTTTACACTGATGTATGATGATGGGTAGGACGTTCCACGGAGGATCCGCCGTGTTCTGTCTCTCCACATGCCACGAGTAAAGATCGTTGGTGAGCGCCATGACTCGACCTGCAGAAAGACGAAACTCGTGGCACATCTCAATCTCCGACGGGGAGAACTGCATACCCATTGTCCATAACATGTAACTCTCCATGATCCTGTTCAAATGCGTCAGCTTCATCTGAGCACTCGCTAGAATTGTGTTGTCCTTACCAAAACCCAACATCTAGGATACGACTCTCTATGAAATTCTCAATACTAGGAAGTTCACCGCTCTTTTTGTTATCATGGCTAGCGAGGAAATCCTTCAGAGAGCTGACCACATTAGGGACACCATTGGCATCCACCTCCGACATTCGCATCCCAAACTCTTCAAAGAAGCCAGTGACCACGGTCTTCAGGTTGCCCTTTTCTGCAGTCCCATCCAATTTCAATGAATCACGCAGCTTGTCGTGAGTCTGCATAGCTTCACTTGGGGGAGCATCATCTATAATATCTGTAGGAATGTAAGTCAAGCGTTACTCACGGAGCAATTCAACAGCAGCAGCAACACCAACCATCGTAAAGCCACAGAGTCTCGACGATCTCTGCTGCAAGTTTAACACGGCCCGTCTTGCCATGCGGCCAGCAGTAAGCAAAGAAGTTACCACAGGGTCCGGCGGAATGCGGGCGGGGGTCGCTTCTTGGCATAAGGCGAATCCATGCCTCTCGTGCAGTTTCAGCTCCTCGAGAGACTTGAGATTCGTCCGAGTGGAGGGCAACCGGGAAAGTGGTGATAGAAGCTGGTGAGAAATAAGCCTTGGAGGCTGGAGATGAAGAGTGGCACCTGAGGCGTTGAAGGATACTCCGGCTCCTGGCTGGATGCTCACCCATCCGCTGAGAGTAGGATCTGTGGAAAGGCCACATCGTAAAGGATAGTCTAGAATAAGTCGGCGGTAAGGCTTGGAGAGGTTGTTTCCTGGATAGAGCAGAGATTTAAACAGATTTTGGCGGGACGCAATATAGAGTCACGTTGAGTTGTGTAATAACTTCAAACACAGGTAAGAAGTGAAGAAGGAAAAGGACAGAGGCTGGATCGATACATTTCCATGCGGGGTGCTGTATATGCGGACATCTATGTAAGCAGCCGTAGCTATCCTCCTTATTGGCCTTTAAACATACACCGTGAAAGATATCGAGTCTGGAGTGCAAGACTCATCCCACCTTATCCCACGCATAATCCACCCTTATATCCCATATCCCACATACTATATACCACATCCAATATCCTACAGCCTGCATCTTATACCCTGTCTAGACCTATGAAATATATCCTAGTCTAGGCTGCGATGGTTTAATATAATCATATTACTATGATTACTCTCAGTACACCGCAAAAGCGGTCTGCGGAACCCATGTTGGATTGAGATGTTTCCTCCAAGGGCGGTTGGGACAGTTGGCGCGGGAAACTTAACACCTGATAATATATGTTTTTGTTACCGAGATGGTGACTTATCATCAGAACCGTAAACGGGGGATGGTAAGCGATAGACCAAGGTAAGCTTTCAGGCTTTATTTTTCAATGATTTTGATTTTGGAGTTTCAGGAGTTTATGACATTGCTCTCTGGTCCCTTGCATGTAGAATTATAACGCGCAAGTATCGAAATACGAACAAGGGTTAGAAACTGCCTCTGTTATTGTAAATAGCCAACTCTAGTTTGCACGACCGATTTAGTCTAAATTACCTTTACCCATCCTGTTTACATAAAAGAGGCTTCTTGCCCTATATTCAAGCTCTATTGCCCCGTCATCCTATCCTTCATTGTCATCACCTGCTAGCCCAACTGTTACCAAGAATACACTGTCCTCACATGCACAAAGTGATATTCCATCGACTAAAAGCCATGTCCTTTCCAAAGGCAGCTCGAAGATGACATCGTCCAGGTCGATATTAATATCTGCAACCGCCATGTCCAACCGACTTGTTCCCGATGTGCAATAACAGC
The DNA here is from genome assembly GCA_013266265.1 of Fusarium sp. NRRL 66182. Classification (NCBI taxonomy): domain Eukaryota; kingdom Fungi; phylum Ascomycota; class Sordariomycetes; order Hypocreales; family Nectriaceae; genus Fusarium; species Fusarium sp. NRRL 66182. The sequence continues at coordinate 56,533 of JABFAK010000239.1, forward strand.
AGCCGTCTAGTATGCTGATGATGTATTCACGCGCAATGATGCGCGCGTGATGTAGCACCGGTGGAGAGTGACCGTTGTTATTGTCTAGATTCCTACGATATAGTGATCCGATGCATATGGCATGCAAGATACTCTTCATCGCCTCGGAGGGTAGGTTGGTAGTCGTGGAGAGCTTGCCGAGGTTTGATAACTCAACATGCGCAGCCGAAGGGGCGTGAATAGTAGTCAAAAGAGCGAGAAGATGGTAGAGTGCAATGTTCTCAGTAAGCAGAGGCTTTAGCACATGATCAGGCTGCTCCTCCTTTCCATGGTACGCCGAGCGCAGCAGAGCGTTGGTTGCCGCTTCGGTACGCAAGATTTGGATGTTCCCTCTCCAGCGACGGAGATGTTCGGAGATCCTGGACTGCAACTCGCTTGCCTGTGCTGGATCGCGAGCTGTTAGGCGAGAGAGCTTCCAAACACGCGGTACGATGCCGCAGAGGCCAATGTGAACGTCTTCCGCCAGCATGTGCCGCCCGAAAGTTTCGCTTTCCTTATACAAGAAGGAGGCCATGCTCGAATGTTTACGTTGCCCGCCAAGCGCCATGTTTCGAGCCATGAAAACGTCCAGGCCGTTGCCATTGACCTCTGAGAACGTAGATGGCAGACACACGTCGAGCTCGCACCCATGGAGCGCAGGTGGCTGCTGTGTTATCAGCGCCAAGTGCGCGTCGATTTTGAACAAGAAAGCAGTGATGCGCCGGCGGTTCTCATCAATGGAGAATCGGTAAGGCGTGTATGAGCCGGGGAAATGGTTCTCAGCCTGTACTCTGGCTGCTCCCTCGGAGAAGAAGTTGGCGGTGCGAAGTGTCGTTGCAAAAAGATCCGCCAGGCCTTTGGCCCTCTGGATCGATTCTTCCCTCCCGAGGTAGGTGGCGAAGATGATAGTCAGTAGGATGGCCTGGTAATTCTCAAACGGCCACGGTTCTACATCGACATCAAAACATGGATGCGAACAAAGCCTGGTCTGATGAGTGTGCACCAGTTTGTCATGTAACTGGATAGAGAGCGAGATGTCGGGTCCTCCAACCGGACGGGGCGATGCGAGATATGAACCGATCAATATAATGATTGCTGACAGGCTGTCCGACTGTCCTTGCATGTCAATTGTCGGTGTCTGGAGAACGCTCCATACAGGATGGAAAGTCTCGGTATATGCTGTAAAGGCTTGGACAACCAAGTCCTGGTGTCGTCGAGTGACAGAATGCAGCCATGAACCGCCTAGGTTGGCGTACATCTCCTGTAGCAGGACTGTTGAGCTGGCTGGAGAAGGCGAGGTATCTGATTGATGACCTAGATCGACAAGGCTGCCAGATACCTCTTCAAAGGTTTCGGCTCGCGGGCTTCCATTGTTCTGTACTGTCGTGATGTTGTTCCTAACCGTGGAAGCCAACATGGGAGGCTGCTCGAGTGGGAGGCGGCAGGGAACACCTAGTTGACGACAAGAGGAGCACTGTCCCGCACCGTTGCGATCACACAATGTTGTTGGATTGGAGACTCGGCAAGCATCGCATACCTTGTGACTCGGGGCTTTGGAACGGCTTGCATGTTCTTTGACATGACGGCGAAGAACATCCCTCCCGCTGTCAGCACATGGTGTACCGGCGTGAATCCGCTGATACCCAAGCAGATGAGAGGAGCCAACATGGCCTGGATGACGTACTTGCGAGTGAACGAGGCGTTGCATTCTCTGCATACGTGTTCCCGGTGCTCGTTGTGGACGGCCTGGTGGCGACGCAGATGCTCCTTTCGCAGGTATGATCTGCCGCAGAAGCACTCGAATCTCGAGGCGGCCCGAGGTGGAGAGGGACCAGCTGCTGTGTCGGGCAAAGGGCTCTGCTCTGCATGCGGCACTGGACTGGATTGACCCGATATCTCCATGTTTACCAAAGACGGGCTTGGTGTTGATGGGATGTTGATGTGGGGGTGGGGGTGGGATATATAGAGAATGTGCGGGGATCTATTATGTGAGCATCTCCATGTCTATCGAGCCTGTATTTGTCATGGGCCCTGTGAACCCATCACCCATTGGTTGTGTAGGCTGCTTTGTCATGGTGTATCTGTATGCGTGCATGGTGCAGTTACTGCTTCCATGGCGTGGGTTGACACACAAGTCTGTCGATTATAAAAGCGGCCTATCGCTGCTGATACTTCACATCAGTAGCATCCCCTCGATATTCACATCTCTTCAAACACTCCTGCTCTTCTACTCTTTCTCGCCATCATCATAGCCATGCCTCTTATAAAGAATGTCGTTATTGCCGGTGCAACCGGACTCGTTGGTCGGGTTGTCTCGAAGCACATGATCGACTCTGGGCTTTTCAATGTTACCATCCTCCTGCGCAAAGGATCCAGCTCAAGCTACGACACTTCGGGTTCGCCGTCGGTCAGCGTCGTCAAGGTTGACTTTGCATCGCGTCAAGATCTCGAGGAGGTGCTTCGGGGCCAGGATGCTGTTGTGTCGGCCCTTGCTACCACCGCTGCTGAGGCGCAGATTCCCCTGATCGAAGCTGCTTCGGCCGTTGGCGTGAAGCGCTTCCTACCTTCTGAATACGCTTGCAAGTTGGATAGCCCTGGCACGCGCGAGAACCCCATGTTTGCCTCCAAGGCTCGGGTTGAGGACCTCCTCATCGAGAAATCCAAGGCAAGCAGCAGCCTTACATACACCTTTGTCCTAACATCTGTCTTTCTTGATTGGGGTATCACAAACCGCTTTACCATCGACCTCACCACCTCTACACCTCGCGTCATCGACGGCGGTAACCTGAAATTCAGTACCACCTCCCTCGATACGCTGGGTGAGGCCATCATTGGTGTTTTGAACCATCCCGAGGAGACCAAAAACAGGGTCGTCCAGGTGCATGATCGCCTTACCACTCAGAACGAACTGCTCGACTTGGCCAGAAAGGCATACCCAGACCGGCGGTGGGAGCCAGTTTCTGTCTCCCTCGACGACCTCGTCAAGAAGGCGGAAGAGAACCTTGCTCAGGGCAAGCTGGATCAGGAGACAGCTTTTTCTTTTCTCTACCAACGCATCATGGCCCCGGGGTTTGGAGGTGCCTTTGAAGAGACGGACAATGAGCTTTTGGGCATCCAGCCAAAGGGGGATGATTTTATCATCCAGACGATTAAGGATTTCCTTGAGTAAAGTAGCTAGCTTAATTCAGCTGGGCATCTCTTCCCCCCTAGACCATTTAGTATTCCTCCAGTCTTCTATCGTGTCTAACAACGTAGCATCACCCTCTTCTTGTGACATTTCTGCTTCCATTCTCCGAATCATATCAGCATGACGCTGACTGCGTGGCGCAATTTTACATTGAAATTCTGTCGGGTAGCTCAGAATCCCTGCCTTGGGCTTGACAGCAACAGCAATTTCTTGGCCGTTCTCATCTATTGCTCTACTAAAATTGAAGGTAGCCAAGCACTTGACGATATTCAAGTAGATACTGGCATCGGCAAAGAAGCGCCCAGGGCATATCCTACGACCGAAGCCGAATGCTTCTAGAGCGGGATCAGGCTCGTTACGGGGGCTCAAGAAGCGTTCTGGATCGAACTTGTCGGGCTCAGCGTATACGTCTGGATCATGTAGAAACCACCAGACAGCTGGTAGAAGGTATGCCCCTTTGGGGATGTGGATGTTGTTGTACTGGATGTCTTTGTCGGCTGTATGCGGGAAACCCATTGGTGCAATGGGCCACCATCGTAATGTTTCTTTGACCAGGGCACTGATATACGGGAGCCGATCACGATCTTCAAAGCTTGGCAGTCGATTGCCTCCCATTGCAGTGTCGATCTCCTCCTGAGCTCTGACTTGCACCTGCGGAAAGAGGACCATGGCCAGCGTGAATGTTGTGAGCGTGATTACTGTTGTATCTGCTGCAGCACCATAGAGACTCGCCGCTGTCCATACAATTGCCTCTTCATCGTCGCGGTCCAACATGGCATTGCCACGACCGTTCTGGCCATGTTGGCGAATAAGCTTCTCGACGTATGACGTTCGGCAGTTGTCTGACCTTGTTTGACGCTGAACGAATCGATAAGGTATCTGGGCACTCGCGAGGATAGACTCCCTCCATCTCCGGCCTATCGTCTTGAATGTTGCCCCAGGGAAGCTTTCGGGAAGATGCTGAAGAACGGGAACAAGATCAACGAGCCAAGCAAAAGGGACAGCGGCGAGTGAGAATTCAGTCATCATCTTCTCAATAAGGTCCACCAAAGGATCGGGATTTTCGGGTTCGACGGTGTAGCCATAAGTCATCTTCAAGACCGTAGCGGCAGCGGTGCTGAGAAAGGTTCATGAGTCAATTTCTGAGCACGGCACATACTTTACTCACGTCTTGAGGTGCTCGAACCATCTACCGGGTTCATTGAGAGCTCTCACCAGTTGTCGATTGACTTGTACTTCTTGGGCATTTTGGAACTGTGCCGCCGATGTCTTTGTTCCCAGCTCCTGGTGAAGCATCTTGCGGTACCGTCGAAAGGTGCTGGTATATCCCTGGCAAAGGACGATGCGCTCATAGCCGCAAATCTTGTTCGCAAAGGTCATAGACGGTCGTCCAGACGTCTTGATAGCTGTCTTATCCAACAAGTCGTGGGCGGCTTCTCTGTCATGAATGATGACGAGCCTGGTACCAAGAAGAGTGACTGAACTGATCGGTCCGTATAGATCTTTATGACGCAGCCAATGTTGATATTCTGGAACCCCTTCTGGAGGGAAGTCTCGAGCGTTTCCGATGAGCGGGAGAGGCTTTGGACCTGGCGGAGTCCGATGCTGAATGTTCAACATCAAGTATTGGAGAGCCAGGAAGACGATCGAGCCGCCAACGACCAGTGCGACAAGCAATGAGATGGACATATTACAAACAATGATAGTTCAGAGACCAGGATAATGAGTGAAAGGGTGAAAACTTGAGCAGTGGCTAGAGAATGCGGGGGGCTGTAAGACAAGGACAAGTGGCTACGTCACGTAATATGAGAGGCTGACTGCATGTTCATTCACACAGCGGTACTGACGATGACAGGTTCAGTTCTAGAATTATATCAAGTCGGAGGGCTTCAAGTTATTCGATAGACCTGCGAGACATGATCATTTGACGTCCCGGCAGCGTATCTTTTCAGGCAACGTCAAACACCCAAGACCTGCTCTGAACTTCTTACCTGGCATACCAACCAATTTGACTCGGGTAGAGGTTCACGCAATGGCGAAAGATTATGAGAGGCTGTAGTCTGTCTAGAAGAGAACCAGTGACATTGACTACACGTCAGAGTATCGAACCGCTGACTTAGACACGCCTTCTTGACAAGGTGCATTCCAGTCTAGTTCCCAGTCATCTATGGTCTAAACAGCCGCCATCAGCAAGACTGCATTTTAATACAAATAAACCCAATGTTCACTACAACCAAGTATCTGAGGTGTTGTTTTACCAGTAGACACAGTTCTCCAATGTCATGTCACATTCATACACCGCTTCTAACCTACATATTGTTACTCCTCGTTTCGCATAGTCGTGCCATACTGTCGTTCAATTCTGTCCATCTCGCCCCATGGGAGCTTCACACCCTTGAGCCTTTCCTCGGCTGGTTTTCGACATCGCCTGTCGAATTGCTTACGTATTTCATCCTGGCTCATGTTGTCTGCAGCTGCGAGCATCTCAAATACCTTTGGAGACTGTACTCTACCAGCATCCCAGAAGACATAGCCAAGCTGACGTAGTAAAGAGTACCTGGAGCCCCAGGTCACGATGGGCACATAGACCATGTCATTATCTGGAGTCGTTCTAAATAAACGGTACCCCAGATTACTTTGAGATGGATCATCTGTCACCGCTCTGTGATCTGGCGCGGTGGCCTCGTCATGTTGGTGTCCCGGTGGCCATCTCGGTGCATGGCTTAACGCTCGTTGCAGAAAATCCCGCGTTAGAGGAGAATTCGAACGAATCATTTCGAAGCGCTTGTTCTCCTCGGATGTGATGAGGTTGTAAATGAAATCCAACCCCAGTGAGGTCATGTAGCTGATATTCTGCGGAGAACGATACCTGCCATCGTGTGAGAACAGCACCAGAGCAGTCAGGTCCAAGTCCTTGACGTCCACAAGCTGTTCTCGCTTGTTCTCTTGCTCAGCTCCATGTTTGTTTGCCGTTGTCGGTTCCTCCGATGGTTGCGGTAATACAACGCCGGGAGAAGTCATGACAGCGCTTATGAACTGCTCCTCCAATTGATCCATGTATTCGCCAATCAGAGAAGAATAGTAATGCTCGATACATGCCATTTCCTCCACCTCCCAAGGCGTCAGAAGAGCCAGGAACAAGTCAAACTGGTCAGAGGCGGAGAATGGTAGCTCTGGTGGTGGAGTGTCCCACGGGTTGCTTTTATGGGCTGGAAATAGGCGGGAATAGATTTCAAAGCGCAAAAATCCTCGTTGGAGTCGTGTGCATTCAGTTGAGGAGGGGACAAGCTTTACTTTGCCGAGGCCGAGATGCTCCATTTTATGCAAATATTGATTCAAGAGATGTGATGTACGATTGTAGAGATTGCATAGTTGTACGAGGCCTGCTTTGTTGGTGGGATAGTCGAAGGACAAGGTAGAATCAAAGTATCTATCCAAGAAGCAGTGGACCTCGCTGCGAACCGAGGGGGCTTGCAGGACAGCAATAGCTTGCTGAATGATTTCAGTTCCCCAAGCAGTCTTGATCACACAAGAAAGTATAACATGTGAAGACATTGAAAAGACTCGTAAGCAGGCGGGTGACGCTGAGATAGAGGCATGTAGGCTGCGAGGTGAGTCGGCATTTTGTAAGATGAGGAACAGTAGCTCTGGGGCTAGACGTTCCAAGGCCATTTCCAACCGCAAACATCGGGTAGCTGACAGCTAGAGGTGTGGTTGAAGTCAAGACATGGTAGTGAGAGAGAGATTGGGCGAGAAGCTCAAAGGGAAAGAGGGCGATAACTGAGTTCCAATGCTGTGATGGCCATGGTCACGTGAAGAGTGATGAGCACAGAATTCTTGTCTCAAAGGCATCGTCTTGTCGAATGTCATCTTTCTGCACCCTGTCAGATCCGACGGTTGAGCTGGAAAGTCCCACAGCCAAAACATCTCGACAGCATTGCCAAGACTATCCACGTTATGGTGTGTGACTTGGAAGAGCTCGTGCAAGAGTCGGTCTCTTTTTTAGAAGCCTGGGATAGGCTACGGTCCAAATTTATTACCTTTGAGGACGACATAAGAGAGGAAGATCTAGCATCATCAAGATTGCATTTCCTATTCCAGGCCTTTGGCTCTTGACCTCGGATTGTGGTCGGCCTTGCCAGAGATCTATACTTTTCATTGCTTCGCATCCTATCGCTCTCACGGTTGCAACTATACACTCAAGACTGGACCAGTGACGGTCACACAGGCACTTAACCTGGGTGCGCTCAGGTTCCTCACTTTGAGAATGGGCTTTCCAATCTGAACTCTTTACTAGAATTCAAAGGCTTTGGGATCCCATAGTTCCATCTAGAAACGGAACAAGAACGCGTCAGCCATCTAGACTAACGTTACAACTCAATTCAACAACTCTTTCACGTAACTTGAAGAACTATGTAGTAGTCAGAATGGACGAACCACGTCTCTGAAGTTTCAAGAATATATTGCTTGTCCTCATCCAACCATTAAAAATTCCGCACATCATCAAATTCTCAGGTAAAGTAACGAAATCTCGAGCCATTAAGATGTTGCAACGAATTCAGATGATTCGCGCACATCGAGAGAAGACCGCCAAAGGATGATAGATAATGCATCATAGAATTCGCTTTCAAGGCTCGAGTTTCTATTTTTAAATCCGTCCTAGAATATGACTATAGAATAATAATATCTATTTCCAAAACTGTATATCACGTGAATGAGAAATTTATAGCACCAAAAAATAACCAGCACCAATATACCACCTAAGTTTTTCACCGCTCTTTCATACCATTAAAATGACAACAGTCTACAGCCTCGACGCGGCGATCAGTTCGTTCTTCAAAGCCAACACAGCAGCAACCAGGCAGCAATGCGATGACTTTGCTCTTCATCACGCTGGTGGGCCGCTCGATCCCGTACCCATCCAGGGAACATTCAGCTATACAGTAACAGCCGGGGGAAACAAGTCCAAGATCTTTCAATTTCGAACGCAGGATTCTAGTTTCGACACTAGCATAATCGACCTAGCTGAGACGGTGCATCCGCAATTCGTGGCTAGCTGTCGGTATCACGGAACAATTGGCCCACTACAACCACTTCATATTTATGAGATGGATTACCTCCCTGGAACTGCCTATATCATGGCACGCAATACTTCTATAGTGCAACCGTCAGACTCAAGATTGCGGCAATCGCATACAGTGAAAGACCTTGCAAGGTGTGTTCAAATGTGAAGTACTTCGTATCAAGCTTGGCTAACTTGAGCAGATACTTTGCACAGTCGTGGAATTGCCAGCAGCAGTTAAGCCCAGGTAACAAGGCTGCCCTCTTTGCAGAGTTTCGCTCTAAATTTGATCTGCTTGCTCGGTCGTTGCCATCTCAATTTCTACCCAACTTAAATCGGGTTTATAAAAAACTCGCATCGGTTTTCTCTGGAACTTTGCCTTTTGTGCTTAGCCATGGAGACCTTTGTGAGATGAATCTCCTGATCGCCCCGGAAACAGGCCATATCACAGGCATTGTTGACTGGGCTGAGGCGAGAATTCTTCCTTTTGGGTTTTCCTTATGGGGGTTTGAGAATATTCTTGGCTTTATGGATTCTAAAGGCTGGCACTACTATGATAACCGCGATGAGCTTGAGGATCTCTTTTGGCGAACGTTTTGGACCGAAGCAACAGATGCCTCGAAAGTCGACTTGGAACTCATTCAAATAGTCAGGATGGCTGGTTTGTTCTGTCGCTATGGCCTCGTGATGGAGGGAAAGGATCTGAAAGGTGCGATAGACCACTCGGATTCTCATTCTCTGGCGTACCTTGATGCATTTTGCACCATTGATGACTGGGAGCCAAGAGATGGAAGGAGAAAATAGACAGACAGCCCTTTTTGTTATTCCTCCTTATCTTATGCGCCTTGGAATTCAAAAATGCAGTTTTAGACTTACTAGCATTTCATTTTGTATATAATACAAAGTTAATATGCCATAAGAAAGACTAATATTACTAAATATTACCAGGCAGACTATTTCAGGAGGCATTGTCCCTCTATTGGTATGATTTCTTCGAGACACGCCGCTCAAAAGCCCGAAGAGAAAGGAAACTATTAAATAGTCTCTGAGATCTTGAGGCACAGATATAGGTAAGCACAATTACTATTATAAATATAGACTAATGATGAATTTTCTTGGTTTTGGTGTTATTTCTCCCTATTTACAACTTTAATATCTGCATAAATTCCCCAGTCTATCCTATGCAGGGTGCAAAGGTTGTTTCTTGTAAGAACCGAAGTATAACCTACACTCTAAAACAGTCATCCCCCGAATGAAGATAGCCGTCTATTCCTCAAAGGTTGGATTTCCTAACCATTCTCGAATTTTACCCAAGGCATAAATATCATGCCTCTTCTCGGACGTAGTGTATTTCTTGATCTCCTCATCAATCCATCCCTCGGTTCCACGGCTAGTTGATAGCTTCTCCCCGGTTTCGTGAGATGAGCCAAAGTCGATTACAATTGGCATCCCGATTTCGTTAATGAGGATATTTCCAGGGTTCAGATCATTATGAGCCCAGCTGAGCGAGTGCAAGTGATGAATGGCTGACTCCAGTGCCGCCATGAATGATTCCTTATCAAGAAGACCGACTTTATGCTTGACGTAATCCCTTAAATTATAACGATACCGGTCCAGGACAAGACCAGTTATACGGCCGCGTCGTATCTGGCAGCCGTGATAATGTATGATGTTTGGATGGGGATGTTGGGTAAGGAATTCCATAGCTTGTGCCTCTTCCATTAAGCCTTGCGGGAGGAGATGCAGGACGTTGTGTGCTTGGAAGATATGGTACAGAGATACCTTTGGTCGCTTGATATAGACATTGGAAGGAAGGTCCTTGGGGATTTGTGTAAGTTTGGCATTTCGAGGCGGCCATTTCGGGAAGACGTTCTCGTCAGGGACTAGATTTAAGGCAGACGTGAGATCTAGCAAGGAAACGTCGACTTTTCGAACATTCAACTGGCCGTAGTAAAATGCGTCGTCGTGAATGACGCCAAAAGAAGTGTGCTGAAATAATCCAGTGTCGTGGTCAGACACCTCGGACACGCATGCTACACCAGCCCAGTTCGTCACTTGGGGTCTCATGGTGGAAGCTTCGTGGTTGGATCGAGCCGCTGCCGTGAATAAGAGATCAAATTGTCTGAGAAATGGAAATAAGTCTAGACGAGTAAAGCTTCGGAGTATTGGTGATTGTGTGTATAAGCATAGATGCATTACCAAGCAGTCCAAGCAAGAGCCAAAGGTATTTCCCGTGACCCCGCTGAAAAAGTGGAAAAAGCTACATAAGAAGTTAAGTATTAATATTAACTTCTTTTATAAAGAGTATAAAATTAACTAAGTAGGTCCCCAGGTTTCTTTCTGTAAATATAACGCCCCATCCGTTAGTTCTAACTATAGCCCGCGTGATCGTTAAAAACTAACACGGCTGCCTGTTGGTTTCTTAACTGCCGGCATCTATATATTGGGAAGGCACCGTTGGGAGGCTGGTTGGATGACCGGTTAGTTGGTTGGTTGACTCCTGAAACTGTTCCCGTCCGGGCTCTAGTGATTAATCAACAAAGATAAACAATTCCGAAAGGCAGCGAGGAGATGTGACGAATCATCCCGGATTCTCCCAGGAGCACTTATCCAAGTTCTCAACCTGGGCCAAAGTAGATGGGCCTCTCGAGTACATTTTCCACGAGATTTCTTTGGTAAGCAATGACCTACCAATACTTTAACAAGAACCCCTTTCCCCCAACTCTCAATTCATCTAGACCCAGCCAAACATTCTTCTTTGGGCACCACAGCCTTTGCTCATTTGACACACTCCTGCCCAGACACTCTTCAATATGGCCACCGTAGCACAAGTTCTAGGCCTTCATGTAGGACTGGATCCCATATCGCTCCACGGGTTATGCTCTGAAAGTGCCAGGCATAACCCAGCCATGCCAAGACCAACAGAGACACTCATCAGCTGTTCATTGGTGGGAAGATCGGAAAGGAGGATCCCCTCATGGACATTCTTCACAATGAGGGCATTGTTTACCAAAGTTCTCCCATCTCTAGCCAGCCAATGTCTATTTTCAGAATCTAGTATCGCATATGTTTAGACGACTTCGGTTTCTCAATATGCCTCTACAATTGGGCTCCATTGATCTATCTTTTCCTTGGACAGTAATAAACTCATTTTGTAGAGTTCAAGTAACCCAACTGATCTTTTAGCAACGTCTCGGTGCTCTTGTTCCTAGAATGGCGCCGGGTTATGGCATTTAGAAGAGTGGGCCTAGATCGAATGCTACAATGTAACGTGCTTGTTTAGAGACTAAAGTCCTCATGCAACAGTCCATTTTCAGACCCCTTGCAAAAGTCGTCTACATGTAATAAACCAGGACTGAATCGAATGTAATGTCCATTAGCCAAATTATGTGAGGGGTGCCTGGTGGATAGCCTGCGCGGGGGCGAGTGAAGCCCAAGATAGTAGTAAGCCGGATGTCATAAAGATTAGTTGGTTGGATCCCATACCAGAGCTTATAGAGATCGGAGTGGGAGTGGGGAGATGCTATAATGGATTGTTGTGGCTGGGCCTCTAGGGTTTAACTATAATTCCTTGGCTGTTGATAGTAGCTGTAAGGCCTGTGATTAGTGACTGGAATCTAGACTCTGCTTATCCCGCTTTGGGATCTGGTTTGGCGTAGAGAATCTAAGCAACTTGCTCTTTTTCACCTGGGGCCTGATATCGATATGATCGAGAGTTTACTCTGACTAATATCAGGGGCTAAGCTTCTAGCCAAGGGATGGAGTGGTGAGATAGATACTGAAGCTTTCTCTAAATGGAACTGTAGTTAGTTTAGCTTGATAGTGAAGAGATTAGACGAGAGAGCAAGGGATAGTAATACAGCAGCTCTTTATTAAACACCTTAGTATAATAGTAATATTTCCTAACTAGTAGGGCCTACATTTGGGTACATATAGATAAGCTTTTATATATTGTAACCTCTTCTTGGCCTTAGTTTTATATGTGCTAGAGAGTATCGGTAGTATAGATACCTAAAAAAAAACAATATTCTAAGTCCTGACTAGTGGTAACGGTTCTATAGCTGAGCAATGAGTCCAGGATCTCTCGTCTTTTAGCGACTGCTACTGAGATTTTGTTAGCGGTGACATCTTGACGTCAATGAGGGGTCTTGCCCTACACGCCTTGGCTACTCCAAAGGTACTTAACATCAGGTCGAAAGCATGCCTACCTCAGGGTTGCTTTCATGTAGCTGGCTGAAGGAGATGGGCAAAAGACACTTGTCGTGACTGGTTGAAATTACTTACTCATTATGTACATTTACATGTCCTTCGCCCCCGTTCTACCCATCTATAAACCAGGAACTGCACCGAGGCCCCTCCGTCGATGAACCCCCAACCAGAGCCTCCTTGTGAGCACCGCTAGAATGTCTTCCTCCAAGAGACGCCTGCCCAAGCTATTACCCGGACCGGCGAAGCCATCGGCACAGGAGGGAAATTCGACTTGGACTGCCAAGGATCTTCCCCGCAAGCGTCCAGCAGTGACTACTGCGTGTAATAGTGCGTGCGGGAAAGGGCGTGATGATGGGCTTGCAAGCGAATGCTGACACTCTTCTACGCCTTAGACTGCAAAAAGCGAAAGACCAAGGTACCGTGTTTGCCGGTCTTGATTCCGCCAGAGCTATTGTTAACGGACAAGTAAAAGTGCGATGGCTGTCGCCCACGATGCGGTCCTTGTATAAAAAGAGACTTGCCATGTGAGTTTGTGGAGCGCGAAGATGCCGCTGCACAGGAGGATAACAGACGATTGATTGCAACATACAAAACCGTATTCGATCTGATTCGTCAAGGAGACCAGGAGGAGTCGATACAGGCGTTGCAGAGGATCAGGGATGCCAACAGCATCGATGAGGCAGCCAGCTCGATCGAAGAGGCACAGCTTCTTCTACAGCTGCCTACCTCGAATGCTGTATCGGCGCTTGAGAAACGGGCTGCGCCGGAGCGCTCGTCATTCGGGGAAACCCATGCCACGAAGCGCCGACTGAGATCACCGCAAGAGTCCTCGAACAATCGGACTGGGAATCGAAGCTAATTTCTCTGCAGTCACGAGGATTCCAGCTTCATGTTCGAGAAGCAATATATGACCGACCCTCGGGATAAACACGTCGACAGCGAAATGTTTGTTGACGTGTCAAGTCGAGACTTGCCATTGTCGCGCTGGACGACCGTGTCCAAGGATGATCGACAGATGAACCATTTACTGACAATGTTCTTCACGTGGGATAATATAGTTGAACGAGCCTTCCACAGACCAATTTTCGAAGAAGATACCATCAATGTGGATCCAGACCTAGCTGATCATCACCCAAGGAAGTTTTGCTCGAGGTTTCTTATCAATGCCCTGCTGGCCGTCAGCTGTGTAAGTCTGTTGTCGTTGTTCTCCGGCTGGGCGGGACCTGACATGCTAGCTCTACACTCTGGATCCAGTCTTCTTCAAAGAGCCCCAAGACTCTTCGACAAGAGGGAGGCGATGGGCTGATGAAGCGGAGACGTTGTTGGACATGATTAGCAAGCCCTCCATCCCACTTCTGCAAGGGTTATATGCACTCTTTGTGTACGAAGGGGTCATTGGTAAAGGCACAAAGTCTGTCAACTACTTTCTACGATCCATGGACGTGTACAGAGAGCTGAACGAGGCTTGGATCATGCAACCGCCTCAGAGTACAGACGATGCAAGACTTGAGCGCGAAAGGCAGGCCATTTCGTGGTGTCTGTGGGGATTCTACTGTTGTGAATGGTAAGCGCCAGATCTCGTTGCCTTGATGGAGTCTAACATTGGCCAGGCGGTCGTCGCAGGCTTTTGGGTTCAGAAAGTTGACTCGCAAACCCAAGATAGAACGAGCATGGGTTGAGGAAAACTTTTCCCTTTCCAAGCCAGACTGCGTCGGCTACTGGTGGTTCCCATACCCGGTTTCGTACCAGATCCAGAAGTCGCTGCAGGTTGAGGTGAGGACGGTGGATGTTGCGTTGTCTGAGATAGCGGAAGAGACCCTCGACTTCATCTATCCCGAAGAGGGCAACCTTCCACCCCAAGCCAATACTCAACGGGCGCTTGAAATCTACGATAGATATGTCGCATGGAAGTATTCATGCCCGAGTCGCCTAAGATTTGAAGAGGCCACCGTGCCGTCCGCCATACTGTTGCAGTAAGTCGATAGCTATGCAGGGAGGCAAAGTGTATGCCTGACTGACGTTCTGCCCGCAGCATCGGCTGCGAAGTCATGTTTACAGTTCTTCTACGGCCATTCTCTCACATGTCTAAAGAGCGGTTTGGAAGATTTGACCCCAAGGAGCGATGCTTGGCGCACGCAAACAGCCTCATGTCAGCAATATGGACATTTCGTTCGTTTGCTCATCTCCGTTTCGAGTACTGGCTCAGCCATGTTATTGGAACCGCTGCTTATATTGTACTTCGAGAAACCGGGGACTCTCCCATTCAGATGGACACCCTCATCCGTGCCTGTCAAGGTCTCGCGGAAATGAGGATTTCGTTTCCTATAGCAACAGATGTGCTGGCTGGAATCTCTGCCGCCTTCCGCCGGTATCAAGTTGAGATGCCAGCCTTTATGAGACGGTATTTTGATACGGTCAAGCATAGGAAGGATGGACTTTTGCATCATGCTGTGGCTGCGTTGTTGCCGAACCCACAAGAGATCGGCCGTATTGGAAGCGGAGCCGAGGTACAACTCCAGGAGCTCTTGAACGACTTTGATAACATCGACCTAGACTAGCAAATAGACGCTCTATGGCTGCAAAATATGCGAAGCAAGACAACTGGCCTCGTCCCCCTCCCTACCTACAGTGCTCAGTCAAAATACCTTGGACAACGGCGTGTCATCGGGAATTATCATGCCACAGGGGAAACGAACGGAATAGTGGAATGGTATTCGACCATGTAGTGCTGCCACGCCGCCGACTGTCCTGCATATTTCCAGGTCAAGTTCATGTCTACTGCAGACTTGCTTTTCAGCCCGACTTGGAATTGAAAATAACGCATGTGGCACACAGTTTATGCCATGATACCATGATGTTCTCGCGATGGCTTACTGTAAGCACTTGCCATATCTAGCATAGCTTTGAAACCTATGTCTTACCTCTGTTTCAACACGATGTGACTCTCTACAGTTTAGTTCCTGCTTATGATATAGAGTTAGTTAGTTAATTATTAATTATATGCATAAATTTAGTTTCTGCTCTTTTTAACCTTACATTTAGCTTGCCACTATCTTGGTCTGGCGTCGCTAATCCAAGTCCTGTTGGTAAATACAAGCTACATTCATCCAACACAAGGCCTATGAGGAATTCCTTGGTTGAATTCTCGATGAGCGAGAGTTCAGTGCTTGATTTAAATGGGATGTTTTAGTATGCCACGTTAATTTAAAAATAAAAATAAATTATCAGCCGCAATGCTGGTTATATTTCTTCAAACATGCCTAGGCAACGAGGGTCTGTCAATTATTGTGTTTGCAATCCAGTCTGTTCTATCCAAACCGAGGATCTCGAGTCTTAACCTAATATGTTAACTATCTTTGTCCACGCTGGGATAGGCACGATTTGCCTGTTTTGCATGGAAAGCATGAGTAGTTGGATCGAGCCTCAAGACTGATGGTGGACGACGAGTGCTATGAGTGGGAAGACAAATAGCTCCGAGGACTAGGGTAAATATGAAATATGCTAGGCCTTGGAGAATCGAGATGTCGTCTTCGGCCAACTTAAAAGTCCGTTTTACCGATGAAGTGCGAGTCCGCCGCGGTCGACAGCTATTTCCAGGGTGTTTTCATAGTAGCTCGTGACACCACCACCCTATTTTCTCCATAGTGTTCTTAAAATCATGACTTACAAATCACCATACATGATGTCGCTGGGTGTGGAATATAAAAGCAATAATGGGCCTTTTGAGCCCTGTTCTAGGTGCAACGCTGAACACTGGGAAGCTAGCAGCTACAAGCTCTGCTGGGTATAAAAGAGTGGCAAGGTTCAAGTCCCTATACTTTACTCCTCGTCCAACTTCACCACCTTCAATCCTCTGCACCACTTCACCATGTCCACTATCTGCGTCCTTGGCGCTACAGGATCCCAAGGCGGCTCGGTATGCGCCGCCCTACGGGGAAACAAAGACTGGAAGGTTCGCGCAATCACCAGGAACCCGCAAAGCGATTCTGCCAAGAGGCTTGTTGACCAGGTACAGCAATGACTGAGATCACTGGAAACCCCAGTTGCTAAAGGCATACCAGGGCATAGACGTTGTTGCAGGTGACGCTAACGATGTAGAATCTCTCATTGCAGCGTTCGAGGTAAGCTTCTGGCACCAACCTATATACCAATAAACCCTACACGCATTCTCATCAATCAACGCGTAGGGAGCAACGGCCATCTTTGCTGTTTCTGTCTTTGATTGGTACGTGAAAGCGCATGCTTGCGTGCACTGCAACTTGTAGTCTTGCCTGTCATTACTGACTTGTTATGTGACCCTAGGGGAGTTGCCTCGAAGGATAGCCGTGACGCTGCTGCCGAGCTTGAGAAGCAACAGCAGATCAACCTTGCAAAAGCAGCGGCTCGTACCCCTAGTCTCAAGCATTACATTATGAGCACCCTGCCTCCGGCGAGCGTCTCTTCCAAGGGCAAGCTACCATGTCCACACTTTGACGGCAAACATGCAGCCTTTGAATGGATCGAGGAAAACCTGCCTCACCTAGCTAGTAAGACAACCCGTGTCTGGGTTGGGTTGTATTCAACCAACTTTGCGGTCTACCCTCTAATGAGGTTCACTCCTCTGGTAAGTGGCGGTTCACAAGTTTCCATCACTATCGGCAGAGGTGTGCAGTAGGGTCATGATTTGTCTCACTAATTCATAATAGGTGTCTGGGGATGCCTATGCCTGGATTGTGCCTAGCAAGTCGGACGCCATTCTCCCCATTGCTGGTGATGTTGATCATAATGTCGGAGTCGTTATTGAGGGTATTCTGAACGTTGGTTCACGCGCATTCGGTAAGATCGCAGTCATCGTCACTGATCCACTGCAGATGCCAGATGTTGTTCGGGTTTGGGAGAAGGTTACGGGCAAAAAAGCAATCTACTTGGAGGTATCAGATGAAGCATATGGAAAGGTTTGGGGGCCAATTGGACTTGAGATTGCTTCTCAACTGCGATGGAGCGAAGAGTTCCCCGACTGGAATCAAGTTACTCCTGAGAAGGTTATTTCTTTCCAAGAGCTTGGCGTGGAGGGCAAGCTTCGCCACTTCCAGGAAACCTTGGAGACCGTAAAGAGCGATCTTATTTAGTACAGACGTGTAAGATTTTAGTCGTCGGGTGTTTATCGTATAGTATACCCACGCAGTCCGCCTCTCGCCTGTCTTGGACTTGTACGTTTAAAATCTTGACTTCTCTCAACGTTATCGAGCTCCATTCATGATTAATCGGTAAAGTGAAGGGGGCTCGCTTTTACTATGTATCCTTAAGTCCGTCCATCTGTGTCCTAATCTAGCTTAGTGACGGATTTAATAGGCATCTAGGCACAGTCCCGAGACAAGGGCCTTGCTGTCGGCTTTTACGATTCATACACGACCGATGCTTACCTAACAAGTTGAATTCTATCCTCTTTATAAGTTCCATACTCAACCGTCTTGCTATTGTTCTCATTCATTACACATCTCCCTCTCTGTCAGTCGGACCAAGCCATGGCTAGCAAGAAAATTGTTCTCATTACCGGTGCCAACACCGGTCTCGGCTACCAGATTATCCGGGCCCTGGCCGGCTCAGACCAGGCCCACGAAGTTCTTCTTGGCGGTCGATCTATCGACAAGGCCCAGGCTGCTGCTGAGAGTGCCAGGGCAGAGTTCCCCAGCTCCAAGAGCAACATTCGCCCTGTGCAGATCGACATCTCAGACGACAAGTCTATCGATGCCCTGTTCAGTCTCATCAAGGGAGACTATGGCAAGCTTGATACCCTGATCAACAATGCTGGTAATCATCTGCACCTGATCCTGGCTTGTAACGGATGACTCGAGGAGACTGACTATCATATCAGGTGCCCAACTCGATCAGCAGTGGATGTCTGGCAAGATGTCAATGCGTGACATGTGGGCTGAGAGCTGGAGCGTCAACGTCACAAGCACCAATGTCATCACTCACCAGTTTGTCCCCCTACTCTTGAACTCGGAGGATCCCCGTCTCGCCTTCATGGCGAGTGTTACCAGCTCTCTGGCCGTCAGCGAGGGCCCTGCACTGGCTATCAACAAGTCGCCGCCCAAGGGCTGGCCTAAGGAGCAATTCAGCTTGCCTGCATACAGGAGTGTCAAGACGGGCTTGAATATGATGATGCGGTATGTCTACTTCTCCGAAACTGGAAACACCCAAGACTCGTACTAATAATGTGACAGTGAATGGTACAGAACCCTCAAGGAGGACGGTGTCAAGGTCTGGTGCATCTCGCCTGGTTTCCTCGCCACAGGCTTGGGCGGCAATGCCGAGGCCTTGAAGAAGATGGGTGGCATGGACCCTTCGATTGGAGGCAACTTTGTCAAGGATGTGATTGAGGGAAAGCGGGACGCCGACGTCGGCAAGGTCATCAACAAGGACGGCATTCAACCTTGGTAAATAGACATAGTAGTCCTCTGGAAAGATACCACTGTATGTAGGAAGCATCATCGCATAGAGTAACAGCAGTCTGATACTCACAACAACGTTTCATTATTGCACTTGACCATGGCTGTGTCCTAGAAAGCGACTGATTTTCCATGCCAACATTCCAAGGGAAGACCCTAGAAGTCCTACGGACTCGGAGAGGATCATATAGAAAACTCGTACCCAGTGATGCAGCAGATCTACGCTAACCCATCTCTTTCCATTGGTAGATCCGGGCACAGATAGTAAATCTAATGCATATCAGGGTAGATATCCAAACAACTAGATCTACTCTAGATCTTGTCTCCCCCCTGATAGTTTAAAGCCACTGCTTGTTACCAAAGTGCGATACAAAAGAGCCTCCATATCCATCTTCAATACCAGCCCTGTGTACGACAGAAAGGATTCCCTTCGCAGATTCTTCTGGACTGATTGGGCCGTTGAAGTGTGGAGCGTAGACCTTGAATTTGGCAGCCATCGCCTCCATCTTCCGGGCCTGCCCCTCGGTGACTTGTATCATCAGCATGTGCTAAAAGCAAAGTGCACGAGTTATACGCACTCTTGGCTAAGCCTCCTGTGTCAACAAGGCCAGGCGAGATACTCATGAACAGAATGCCCTTTTCTCGGTACTGGGCGTCGAACTTGGCAACAGCAACGTTCACTGCCCCTTTGCTGATGGAGTAGGGGGCTGCATCAGCAATGGAAAACTTGGAGATAAAATCGAGATCTGCCATGCCACTTGAGATGGTGATGACCTTCTTGGCTTGACCATTCATTATGAGTGGCATAAACAAGTTGAAAAGGTGGATGTTTCCGATGGTATTGATCTTGAACGTTTCGAGTAGGTCATCCTCGAGTTTCTGCGGCTCGTTTCCTCTGCGTAGTGGTCAACTCTGGCAATACAATCGAGAAATGTATATAGTACAGTGAACCGATAGGGTCATGAGCAGACCAGGCCGCAGCATGTGCTGAATTTGCAATGATGTAGTCGAGACTACCCCCAGTAATCTTGGTTATCTCATTCACCACAGCCTACCAAGCATGGTAAGCATCAAACATGCGTCAAGGTCAGATTCCTCACCTCCAGAGACTTGTAGTCCCCCATGTCCGCTTCGACTGTATGCACATTGAGCCTTTGAGGGATTTCGAGCTTGATCTTTTCGTCTGTTGCCTGCTTGTTACGGACTAGGCCAATGACAGTATTACTTGTATCGGCAGATAACTGGCAGAGAAACTCAAACTAAGACGTAATAAGCCAGGTGAACAAAAGCTTGGTTTGAACAAAAGACGAACCCCCAGTCCTCGAGATGCCCCGGTAATCAGATAGGACGGCATGGTATGTAGTAGGAAGGTAAGAAGTGCTGCTCAGATCCAAAAACGCAATAGTTGGGCTCGAGTGAGTACCTGGATCAAGGGGAAAGGGTCAGCTATATACTTTTGGACCGAGGAAGTGTCATCAGCATTGTTATCCATCGACTTCATCTCATTTGTAATCCCCTCGTGCTTCTTAAACGCTGCTCAACCTCAACAGTGAGCAGGCCGTTGACTAGTGGAGCACTCTCGCAAAAAGTTGCCATTCTCACGAGGCTTACTCCTATCGCTGGACAAACAGGCCCTGGTCGGAGTCATTGATTGCATCGCTTTGTAAGGTCTGGTTACAAATCGAGGAATTTATTCATATGTATCCATAGCTCGAGAATGCTCACTTCCTAGTCAATAAACATTCCATAATCATCTTGGACTGGCAACAGGCTACTTTACATGGATGGCTATCTAACGTATTTGGTTCTCTATCCGTACCTAGGCTTTCAGTGTTACTTGTTTGACTGTTGCCAGATTTCAACACACTGGGTTAGGAATATTCCTTTAAAGAAGAGCCACAGTCGCCTCTCTCTACACATCTGTCCATGCTTCGCAACTGAGAATAAGCATATGAAAAGCCTATTAGGAGGCTGATGGTTGTGTTGAGTGTATGCTGGACTAGCCAGTTTATATAACTCGACCACAAATTCGAACTCTGAAAATATTGTACAAAGTGAAATGTAGCCATCCATTGTATCTTCAACGTGGTTTATACGCCAAATTAAACGTAAGATTGCATAACGCAACGTCCCACGATGTGTCACTGAGCTCGTGTCTCAATCGTATGGCAAGATTCACATCCTTTCACTCCCATAATTATCACCCGCAAGGCTTAGGAAAGGAATCAATAAAGATTCTTCTGAATTATGGCCGCAAATAGTTTCCTTGGTTTATTATCATGCGTTTGATAAGCAAGGCAAGACGAGTATTTGTAATCGTATTCAAAGAATGCCAGCCATCGCCGTACAAGAATGAAAGACAACATTTTGCGAACTTGGATTACCAATCATGACACTAATGAAGCTAGGGATATACATACCGATAGCGATGGGGCGTCAACTTTAGCATGAGTTCTTAGTATAGTTTGTTACTCATACGGACTATCTCCAAGGTCAACCTCTTCTTCCTGAGAAGCAAGTTTGTCAACAACAATAATAATAATAAAAGCCCTATTTATTCAACAGTTCAGCATTTATATACCCAAATGCACACACAGCTGCCAATTAGCTCCAAAAGAAGCGTTTATTACTCATATGCTCTATTAACTTTTACTGACTTTTTTCTGTCCGCCATGCTACCTAAGGCCAGGCTTAGGGCTTTAAATTGGGCACCCATGGGCACCCGTGGGTACCCACTGGGTAGGTCTAGGTGGGTTATTTAGGTAAAATCGGGGGTCAAAAGTCTACGAACGCTTTACATTATCCCACCTAGCCTCACCTATTTTTATAAGACTTTAAAATTAAATATAAAAATAACTAT